>PVIU01016476.1:0-44890 GCA_004026605.1 Ondatra zibethicus
TCTAAAGCCAAGTATCTCTCATACTGATCTGAGCAACGGTGTTGAGCCTCAGGAACAAGACTGACAATCACAGTGCCCAACACACGATGTGGGAAATTCTTCCAACAAACAGGAATCAACAAACAGGAAGGAAGGAAGGAAGGAAGGAAGGAAGGAAGGAAGGAAGGAAGGAAGGAAGGAAGGAAGGGAGGAAAGAAGGAAGGAAGGAAGGAAAGCAGCTGATGCAAGCCTTCCTTGTGGAAACACCTCTTTGAGGTTTGTGTTCATTCCATTCCTAGCATACTTCCTCCCCACACTAAAGAATGACATAAACAGTAAAAAGCTGAAATGACAGAGTTTGACAACATAAAGTGTGATGGGACCTTGGGTAGGTATGGATTTCAACATGATCAATCAATCAAAGGTACAGTTCTCAAAGGACATTGCAGCTTTTCCAACTTTGATAACGATCTTATCCACCGGGCTACCCCTTACCTAGGGTTTCCTCTGAACGTCAGTAGGCTAGTGTGCTGGCCTGAGAATAAAACTTGGACAGATGAAAACACTTCAGTGAAAGTCGCCAATCAATTTGAAAAGTCATTTTTATTTTTTAAACTTTTGCATTTAATAGTCACTTCTATAAGAAAGAATTTATTTTAACCTGGCATTCAAATTTCTTTTTCTTCATTTGCTTCTGTCATTTGCACAATAAATTTCAGAAGATATAAACTAATTTCCAAAGACAGACTGAGCTCAAGTGAAAGACATTTAGAAATCTGTTTTGTTAACTATGTATGCTCTTCCTTCTTAAAAAAAAAATGACTGTTGTTTGTTCAAATGGTATTAGGACTGGAGGGGAAAAGGGGAGGGGGAATGGGGAAGCAGGAGGGAAATGGGAGGAGCGGAGGAGGTGGAAATTTTGAATGGTACTATTTATAATGCAATAATAAAAAATTAAATGTGGAAAAAATGGTATTAGTCACATATAATCAGAACTCATGTATTTTAAAATCTATTTATTTATTTACTTACTTATTCATGTTATGTGTACATGAGTGTGTCTGAGAGTATTATACGCACTATGTATGTGTAGGTACCTTCAGAGGTCAAAAAAGGGTGTAAGATCCCCTGCAACTGGGGTTTTCAGACACCCAAGTAGGTACTGGGAACCAAACTTAGGACCCCTGCAAGAGCAGCAAGTGCTATTAACCACTGAGCCATCTGTCCAGCTCCCAGAATCCATATTTTAATGGCATATAGTAAGACTGGTGGAGTTCAATTTAATGTGAATGTAAGACACTGGGACCCCTGCTGAATGGAAATATTGATTGAAAGCTCTGGGTGTTGCTTGTGAGTCTTCATTTCCCATCAGTTGTCAGAAGTGCGTGTGGCGGTCATCCAGGACAGAACACACAGCAGCAAGGCATTGGAACACCAAAGCCACTTAAGAATAATTTGTTATACAAACCCAACAGAATGGAACCAAGCAAACTCTCCACACTTCGCATTTTGGATGAAGTGCAAAGCTGTGTGTTCAGGAGTGAATTTGATGTTAACCAAAGCACCACAGGTCCTGACACTCTTCCCAAATATTCACCTGTCATCCCACTCTATCAGGCTTAATGTGTTCAGTCATTTACCTTCTAAAAGTACTTCAAGACATATTTATCACATAAGTATATTTTGAATTCTTTGTAAGTCTATTATAACTTTTAAATTCCTCAACCATCTTACATACTAACAACAATCTATCCCTTCCAAATGAAGATTGTTAATGTTCTGTCACTGTTAGAGGCATTTGAACATTTTCTTTAGATCTGTGGTATATTTAAAATACCCACTGCTAGGTTACTTTCAGCAAAAAATAAACTTCATTTTTCAAAAGACTGATATTTTAAAGAAACTATTTTCCCCAAATTCACTGTAGTTAGGAGAGAGAGAGAGAGAGAGAGAGAATGTGTATATAATATCATCCAGATATGGTATGAAAAAGTGTGTAAGAGGAATGATGTATTCAAGTATGCATTCAAGAAAAGTATGAAAGTATGATGCATTCAAGAAGCTCACTTTTACCTTCTAATACTTCATAAACTAATAAGAAAAACAGATAACTACTCCTTAACAAATCAACAACCCACGTGCAACAGGAAAGATACAAATGAAAGATTAAGCAAAATACTGTAGTGATATTTCCTTTGTATTTTAATAAATAAAACTTGCCTAAAGATCATAAGTAAAACAGCTGCTCTGGTGAGCCTTACAGACCAGGCAGTGGTGGCACACACCTTTAAACCCAGTAGCCACACTAGTTTGCCATAGAAACTGGGCAGTAGTGGTGCACACTTTAATCCCAGCACTAGAGAGGAATATAAGACAAGAGGAGACAGATCTCACACACAGTCTCATTCTGAGATTCCTGGAGGCAGTCTGGCCATTTTGGACTGAGATAGAGGTAAGAGCCAGTTTCTGGCTGTTTTGCTTTTCTGACCTTCAGGTTGAACCCCAATGTCTGTCTCTGGGTTTTTGTCAGTCGTGCTACAAAATACAAAGAAGTCAACAATTGTTGATGTCACTGGCTGACAAATCTACTAAAAACTGCTGCATGTGAGAAAGGGGATGTACTGGGAGTATATACCCTATAGGACTTCAAGTAATTGAATGTGACCCTTCTAATGTGCCTAAAGACACATAAAGGACCTAATACTGCCCTTTGTGATGTAATCTTTCTTTATTCTCTTCTAGGATTGTCATCGTATCCAGGGTATGTCTATCTTACATCAGACTTGGAACTTTAAATCAATAGTAATAATATTTTATTTTTTTCTCATATTCTTTTATTTTTCATTTAAAAATTTACACCTCCTCCCCTTCTCCCAGTCCCCTCCCACTCCTGCACTACCCCTCCTCCCTCCCCCTGCTTCCTTAAGAGGGGGCAGGGTACCCTGCCCTGTGGGAAGTCCAAGGCCCTCCCCACTCCATCCTGGCCTAGGAAGGTATGCATCCATATAGACTAGGTTCCCCAAAAGCCAATACATGCAGAAGAGATAGGTCCCAGTAACATTATCATTGGCTTCTCAGTCAGCCCCCATTGGCAGCCACATTCAGAAATTACAGTTTGATCATATGCTCATTCAGTCCTGATCCAGCTGGATTTGGTGAGCTCCCATTAGATCAGGCACACTGTCTCAGTGGGTAGACCAGCCCCTCGCAGTCCTGACTTCCTTGCTCATCTTCTCCGACCTTCTACTCTTCGACTGGACCTTGGGAGCTCAGTCCATTGCTCTGATGTGAATGTGGGTCTCTGTCTCTATCTCCATCAATCGAACGAAATTTCTATGGTGATGATCAAGATATTCATCAATGTGACTATGGAACAAGGTTAATTCAGGCACCCTCTCCTCTGCTGCCCAAGTGCCTAGCTGGGGACATCCCCGTGGACACCTGGGATCCCCTCTAGAGCCAAGTCTCTGGCCAATCCTAAAATGACTCCCTTAATGTAGATATCTTATTCGCTCCTCCAATATCCACCCTTCCTCCATCTCCACCCTCCTGCTCCCCCAAGCTCTCCCCAGTCCTTCCCTTCTCCCTTCTCCTTCCCCCTTTCCCTTTCGCCCACCCCACCCCTACCCATACCTCCACCCCATCCCCACTCCCGTGCTTCCAACTTTTTCCAGGCGATCTTGTTTGCTTCCAATTTCCAGGAGGATCTATATATGTTTTTCTTTGGGTTCACCTTGCTCTTTGGCTTCTCTAGGCTTGTGAGCTATAAGCTTAATGATCTTTGTTTATGGCTAGGGTCCACGAATGAGTGAGTACATACCATAATCATCTTTTTGGGTTTGGGATATCTCACTGTGTATAGTGTTTTCTATTTCCATCAATTTGCATGCAAAATTCAAGATGTCATTATTTTTTACCACTGAGTAGTATTCTAAGGTGTATATATTCCACACTTTCTTGATCCATTCTTCCATTGAGGGGCACCTAGGTTGTTTCCAGGTTCTGGCTATTACAAATAATGCTGTTATGAACATAGTTGCACAAATGCTTTTGTAGTATGATTGGGCATCTCTTGGGTATATTCCCAAGAGTGGTATTTAACAAATGGTGCTGGCATAACTGGATGTCAACCTGTAGGAGAATGGATAGATCCTTATCTATCACCATGCACAAAACTCAAGTCCAGATGGATTAAAGACCTCAATATAAATCTGACCACACTGAACCTGATAGACGAGAAAGTGGGAAGTAGCCTGCAATACATGGGCACAGGAGAACACTTCCTATGTAAAACTCCAGTGGCACAGACAATAAGAGCAACAATGAATAAATGGGACCTCCTGAAACTGAGAAGCTTCTGTAAGGCAAAGGACACAGTCATTAAGACAAAAAGGCATCCTACTGAATGGGAGAAGATCTTCACTAACCCCACATCAGACAAAGGTCTGATCTCCAAAATATACAAAGAACTCAATAAACTATACATTAAAATTCTAAATTACACAATTAAAAAATGGGGTAATGATCTGAACAGAGAATTCTCAACAGAAGAAGTTCAAATGTCCAAAAGATACTTAAGGTCATGTTCAACTTCCTTAACAATCAGGGAAATACAAATCAAAACAATTTGAGATAACATCTTATACCTGTCAGAATGGCTAAAATCAAAAACACTAATGATAGCCTATGCTGGAGAGGATGTGGAGTAAAGGGAGCACTCATCCATTGCTGGTGGGAATGCAAACTTGTGCAACCACTTTGGAAATCAGTGTGGCGGTTTCTCAGGAAACTGGGAATCAGCCTACCTCAGGATCCAGCAATAATATTTTATTGTTATTTTTTTTACCAATATTCTTTTATTTTTTTCCCTTCAAACAAACAAAAAAAAGAATTTACATTTCCTCCCCTTCTCCCAGTTCCCTCCCGTTCCCCCCCACACACTGCTTCCTTAAAAGAGGGCATGGTGCCCAGCCCTGTGGGAAGTCCAAGGCCCTCTCCCCTCCATCCCTTCCTAGGAAGGTGTGCATACAAATCTACTAGGTTCCCAAAAAGATAATACATGCAGAGAAGATAGGTCTTAGTGTCATTGTTGATGGCTTCTCATTCTGCCCTCATTGGCAGCCACATTTAGAGAGTTCAGTTTGATCCTATGCTCATTCAGTCCCAGTCCAGCTGGATGTGGTGAGCTCCCATTAGATCAGGCTCAGAAGATCGCAAATACGAGTCAAAGTCCACCACCATATTCTCAGCACACCTTCAACAAAGTGAGGGTGTAGAGAAGAGGAGCAACAGGAGTGTGTGGTGCTTTTCCAAGAAGCACTGCTTAGGAGGCAAGACGAGAATACCCCAAAGGACCTGTATTAGCCCCGCTAGCTGTCATGCTGTTGAAAGGCTAGACGTGAGAAATTCATTCCACAGGTGAAACCTTTGCCCACCATTAAGAACAAGATTTAACATAAAGTCGGAAACAGCTTATTCTATTTCTTATAATGGGCATGCACTGGTACAAAGGAAATCAAGGTGATGTCACAGAAAGCAGTATTAGAGTCTGCTTGATGTGTCTGCAGATGCACATCTAGAAGACTGGCCCCATTCAGTGACTTGAGGTCTTAGAGTTGAGTGGTCCTCCCGTCACAGTCCCTTTCCATGCACACAAATTTTGAGTTAAGGCTGCTTGCTTGTCAGCCAGCGTGCCATCTTCCATTCCTTTCATTGTCACCCCATTCCACTATCACACTTTGCTCTGCTTTGTTTGTGGGGTTTGAACACTGAGCTTCTCACCATGAATTCTACGAAACTGGGAATTACCCAGTCCTCAATGGCTGAACCAACAAATTCCATCTTTGTTAATGTGTAAAGCGCTCCATGGGTGACCAGAAGACCTGTATTTCTGTTTGAATACATTCATTAAACAGTGATTTAAAAACACAGAAAATGCCGGCCTGAAAAATTATTGAAGGCCTGAGAGAGGAACATTAAATGTATCTTCTCTGAGGCCAAGGTCTATTTTAGTAATACATCAAATGGTGCCCTGGTGTCTTGAACTAGTTAATCATGTAAGCAGAATGCCTGACTCTGGGGAGAAAATCTAACTCAATATTTATTTTTCCACAGGATTCAAACGCTTGTCATAAAAGTCAGCCAAATAGTCCTAATCCTAGGGAACATGTTACTTTAGCCTTGGTGATGGTGACTCATCTGTGAGCCTTACTGCTGTGCAGAATTCCAACAGAGATGACATTTTGCAATCCAAGCAGTGACGTGTCCCTTGTCTGGGGACAAACCGAGAAATAGTTCCCTTCAAATGGGCCTCTAAACAGCTGTCGGGTCAGAATAGCTTCAAGTCATTACCTATCTGAACCATGCTGAAGCAGTGACTTTTAGGTGGTGAAAATCTGTGTATCATGTTACTAATCTCACTGGCCAAGAGTGGCTATATCAACAGCCAGCTTTTCTTCTTAGTAAGCAGCAAAAATAAGACACTGCTCACTATTGGAAGTTCGGGAGTGCTGGAGAAGCTGGAAAACTCAGGAAGTTGAAAATGGGCCTCCTCAGAGATTTGCCACCAGAGTGAAACATGACATCCTTTAAATCACAGACCTCTCAAACTCTGATCTACTAATGGTTGGCAACCAGACTTTCTACACAATGACCCATAAGTAGTAGCCTTCTGCTAGTCAACATTAGCTCCAGAGCTTAGGCCCAATTTCAGGACCAATTAGCAGCTCAGCAGTCTAAATTAAAGAAATTGGGAGCAGCTGTAAGCCTCTCACTACGATTACTTATAAACCCTTCAAATCTAGCCTCAAATAGCTTCCCTATAGTTTTGCTCAATTGATTAACTCCAACTGGTTTATCACTAAACCATTCATTTACTTTAACAATCCACTAAAGCCTCAGATAAAATGCATTTCATGTCCCTTCTTGGGCCTTTAATAATTAGCCGTGTCTACCATGTCTTTTAATCTCTTACTTAATGAGCGCCTCCAATCTTTAATAATTTAAAAGCATATCAAGCCAAGTATCAATTAAAGAGAACTCTTCCAGGCAGCAAAAACAATAAGTGGTAAGTCAGTGGAGAAACGTACACAGAGCCCTGTTGCTTTCCATTGCTCAAGAGCACTTGAAAACTATGGGATTATTTCAAAACATTACACTTCACTGCAATTTATTTTAGTTCACTTACAGGAAAATTAAATATAAGAAATAAGCATGAAGCATTTTGTGCAGATTCAAAAGAGAACCATTCATGGCAATATCAAGCCTGGCTCTTACTTCTGAGTATATTGCAACCTGCTCAGTTCTTCCTTGTTGCCCAAGAACACCAGCTGGCATATGTATAATTTACTGGTAATTGATCCTTCCAATACTCTGTCTCGTCTTTAAACTCTTGATTGTTCTAAGATATCCAGCACATTGAGGCTGTTCCATACTATGTCAGAGGACGTGTAATCCACATTTATTAATGAGATTTCTAAAGGGTTATTATTGGAACATTGTTATGCCCTCACTCTTGCAAGGTCATTAGAACAAAGTTTGCTCCAAAAAGTGGATAATTTCTTAGTAGATCTTGAGAGTCAAAGATTTAGCCTAAAAGAAGCTTTAAGACACTATAAAAATTGCTGAATTATCCTCCTTTCAATACTGCAGCATTTATAATGTGACTTTCCATGGAAGGTAAAGACTTGGTCCACAGCTATGGAAATCAAAGCAGGCCTTGATATTTTTACTCACTAAAATTTAGTATAAAGCAAGTATCAGAGCAATATATCTGTTCAGAATCCAGGGATATAATACTTTGAATATATCTGCTTTCTCCCCTAGAGACTTGCCTTTGTGACCAAGCCTGAGCCACCTCACTGGAGAGTTAAAAACTGAACAAAGGAGCTAGCTGTCCCAGCTAAAAGGACATCTAAGGCAGCTATGTTAGACAGTTTTATGTCAACTTAACATAAGCTAGAGTTATCTGAAAGGAGGGAAATTCAATTGGTAAAAATGCTGCCATAAGATCCAGCTGTAAGACATTTTCTTAATTAGTGATTGATGGGGAAGAACCCAGGACACTGTGGGTAGTGCCATCCCTGGGCTGTTGGTTCTGGGTTTTGTAAGAAAACAGGCTGAGAAAGCCATGAGAAGCAAGTCAGTAAGAAGGACCCCTCCATGACCTCTGTATCAGTTCCTGCCTCCAGTTCCCAGTCCTATTGGAGTTCCTACCTGGCTTCCTTCAGTGATGAATTGCAATGTGCAAGTGTAAGCCAAATAAACTCTTTCCTCCCCAAATTGCTTTTGGTCATGGTGTTTGATCACAGCAATAGAAACCCTAACTAAGATAGCAGCCAACCTCAGCTGAGCCAGAAACTGAGCATATATGTATGAGAGAAGAAGCTCTAAGAAGAGGAGAAACTCCCAGTGGAGTTCAACCCATATTATGAACCAACAGATAATATAGCAAATAAATGCTGCTCTTGTTTTAAACACTTAAATTTAAGGGCTATCCAACAGAATACTACATGATACTAATACCAACATAATACTAGTTTACATAATTCTCACAATCTAGTGACTGATCTAAGAGTTTTCTGAATAAATAAGTTCTGAATAAATCACCCATTACTATCAAAATAAAAAAGAAATTCAGAGCTAGTCTACAAATTACTAAGTTATGGGCTACCTGTGGGTTACCAAATTGCTGTTACTACCAAATGCCATAACCATCTCTATCTGTTCCAAGATCTTGTATCGTAAACAATAACCATTGTTGTTATAAAGCCTAAAATTCTAATATCCCAAGAATGGAATTTTCTCTATTAACTGGTAAGTATGGGGTGTTAGGAAAAAACAGCCTTCAATATCAATAATGTTAGCACAGCACACATGCTTATTTGGATGTCTCAGTAGCAGACTAGCAGTCAGGGGACATTTCTATAGCTTTCAAAGCAACAGCCGCTTCGGTGTTATCTAGGAGCATATGAATATCATCACACCATCAATGTCTCCATAACCCGTTGATTTGTGAGATAACAATATGAGTAACTCATGCTCCATCCCTAATGTACTTTCCTTAACAAATAACTATTGCAAATTTCTGACAGTTACTGATGACATCAGGAGATATGGCTGAACATTCTCTGGGTGCTGCCACAGCATTGACATCATCTGGCTTTGCTGATGGAGATAATAATGTTTAAGTGTCAATTTTGAGGTCTATATCTTAATATGCGTAAATACCAAGATCCCTCAGGCATGGGTCAATAAGACAGAGCATGTAGAAGGGAGAAGAATAAGCAAAGAGCTTGTTTCTATGTTCTGCACAGCACTGAGTCTGGAGGAAAAAATTACTTTGTTTATCTCTGAATCATCAACCATGGTATTAGTGTGGTCGCTGTAGCCCTCCCTCATGCTACACTATGTCTTCTCCTTTATTTGTATATCATGAGATGACTCCCAAAAGACTCAGACAAAATAAGCCCTGCATTCATATTTTTATTTTTATATTAAGGCACTGAGAATCCAAATTTCTAAATCTGCCAAGAGTCCCTAAATATGGTTTTGCTTGGAATGCTAATAGTTATTTAAAGAATCCAAAATATGAATATTTTTTAAATACAGATATTAAATTGTGTGATCCAATTTTATTTTGGTTTCTTGAAGTATTTACTAAGTTGTAATATTTTATTGTTTTGTAAATTTGCATATCATAATAACTTCTTTCATTCTGAAAGTCAACTAATCCTCTTGATATCTTCATAGGTACATAAAAACAAGCATTGATCATTTCATTGTAAAGATAAAGAGAACACAGAACTATGCATGCAGCATGAATAACTTAGTCAAACTAGAAATAGATATATTTTGAGATTTAGTCTTACAGTAATACCTAGCTAACCAATAAGCCAAATTAAGACAAAGAAAATATCAAATGTGTTGTTTTGGGCCAAACGTAAGGTGCATTGATAATGGTGAATGGTTATGTGTTGTCAGAACTAACTGAAAAGCATACACTGGAAGTGGATTTTTACCTCTGACCCATTTCATACCCAAACATGTTTGTCTTACAGTGTCTGTCCTCTAAGGTCTCTTATTCAGGGGTTGGCTGCTCTCCTTAACTCTGTGGCAGAAAGAGTAAATAAAACAACCAGAGTTAAAACACCATGTCCTTGAGAACGACTGGAAAGTAAACCATTTCCACCAGAGGTGACTGTTGTTTATCCCACAACATAAAAAATGCCCATAGTGGGAAAGAGCAGCATGAAGTTCAGTCGTGAGCAGCTCAGGCATGGAGAAAAGCTCAACTGGGAACTTCAACAATTGTCTCAACTTCCCTAGTTAGTTTCTGCTGGATACATTGAGTACTTGATTTGACAATGTTTTTCTTTCCATCTACCTATCTATCTATCTATCTATCTATCTACTATTTTTCTTTTTACTTTGGCTTGCCATACATTTCATAAACTTACTAATCTAAAAATATCGTAGATGATTCTCCTGACCATATAAGACTTTATAATATTTTTAGGTGGCTATATATATTAGCATTTCTGCCAACAACATATGAGGATCACTTTTCCCCTCGTAACCAACCAGGAAGTATCTTCCGTCTTTTGATAATAGCCAACCTAACCTAACAAGTACAGGGTTATAGACTGAATCAAAAGTGTCCTCTCCCTAGGTCTCTATATTGAAATACAAGCACCAAGCTAGCTGCTGGTACTTTTAAAAGGCACATCATGAGCATAACTCACAAATGGATCAGTCCATTAATTCACAGATGAATGAACTATTTGAAGGTGGCCATGGATGGAAAACATTGCTACATTTAACAAACATTTAAAAAGCATATTTTAATTGCCCCTACTTCCTTCTTCTTTTGCTCTTTGCTTGGGGCTGCCATGAGATGTGCTGCTTCCTGACACACGTCCCAACTGCCATTATATTCCACCTCATTATTGGCTCCCAGAAATAGAGTCAGCAAGCCAGAGATAGAACCTCTAAGATTGTGGACAAAACAAATCTGATCAAAGTTGACTTTTCTCAAGTATTTTGTTGAAGGCATCGAAATCAGAGATGATATATCATGGTGGCTTTCATTTGCTTTTGTTTCCCCAGTAAGAAATTTTTATTTCTCTTTGTGTATGTGTGTGTAAGATATACATATTTCTCGTGTGTGTGCACGCACGTGTGTGCATGCGTGTGTGTGTGTGTGTGTGTGTCCTTTTACTGGGTTCAAATTTAGGGTCCTATGCATAATACATAATAGGCAAGGTCTCTGCTACCAAAGTGATCTCTCCATAGCATTCTTCATTCCTTCAAAACAGCTTTACTTGTCTTGGAACCTGAACA
Source organism: Ondatra zibethicus (assembly GCA_004026605.1). Lineage (NCBI taxonomy): Eukaryota > Metazoa > Chordata > Mammalia > Rodentia > Cricetidae > Ondatra > Ondatra zibethicus. Next base: position 11,320 of record PVIU01016476.1, read on the forward strand.
TTATTCTTACCAAAAAGTTGACATAATCTAAATGTGAAGCTACAGAAAATGAGACTTTGCAGTATGGTTTTCATGGATTCTACTTTTAAATAAATACTATAGTCAGATATGGAGCACATACATAAAATGCCGGCACTGAGTAGGCTGAGACAACTGTGTCATGAATCCATGGCCAGTGTGTGCTCCATAACAAGACCCAATCAAAAGAAAGAAAGGACAGAGTAATTTAAGAAAAAACTTAATGCTGTATGGTAGTTTGAATGTCCCTTGTATAGTCTTTAAGTGCTTGGCCCCAAAATTAGTGGCTCTGTTTGGGGAAGCTGCGGAATCCTTGAGAAGTGAAGCCTTACTGGAGGAGGTGGGTCACTAAGGGTGGGGCCTTGAGGCTTTATAGCAGCCCACACTTCCTGTTCACACTATGCTTCTTAATTGTGGACATAATGGGGTCAGTTAGCCTCCTGTTTTGGGTAATATGGCTTCTCTGCCATGGTTTACTGTATTCTTCTGAAATTATAAGTAAAAATAAACCTTGTTTCCCTTAAATTACCTTTGTCAGGGTTCTTTTTTCACAGCAATAAGTAATTAAGATAGAATTAAGTAATTAAGATACCAAGAACTGGTGCTATTACTTTTAATAAACTTGACCATATAGTTCTTAGGCATCTGGAACTGCTCTTAGGTGAAAAGTAGAAGAGTTCAGAATGTTGGTCTAGAAAAGCCTTGAAACTCTGTAAGCATAGTTTAATAGGCCATTCTAATGAGAGGATGGACGAAAAGAAGACAAAGGAAACTGGATTGTGAAGGCTCTCTCAGAATATTTCAGAGGGGAAGAAGAATTCTAGTGGGAACTGGGCTAGAGACCATTCAGGTTATATTCTGGTGAAGAATCTGGCTGCATCCTGCCCATGTCCTGTAAACTTGTAAATTAAAATTAAAAAGTAATGGTCTAATACTTTTGATGGAGGAACTCTCAAAGAAGGGCAACACCGATGCTGCGTCATGGTTATTGCTTCCTGCTTTCAGTCATATCTACAATGAAAGGGAAGGAGTGGAGCAAAAAGAAAGAAAAATGTATTCAGTGGGTTGCAAAGGAGAAAAAGGAGACAAAGTTGGGAAGGGGATATGAGGGATCTTGGAGAAACTGAAAGGCAAAGGGAGTTTAGTATGATCAAATTGCATTGTATACATCTACAAAATGATTAAAGAACGGATAAACAAAATAAAAAATTTTAAAATATGAAATATATTAAGGAATAGTAGACGAGTAAGCTTAAAGGTGTGAACAAGGAGAGTGCAGATGACCTAGTCTCTGGGACTGTTTAAGGGATTCATTCCAATAAATAGAAACTACTAGCTCTGTATTGGGACAATCAGAAAGGTGCCTAAAAGGAGAGCACATCATCAAAGGTACCAATGTGTGAAAATTCAAATTCATTTGAAAGGAGAGAGCCTAAGCTCAGAATTCCAAAAGGGGTTTAATCTCTTGAAAAGGGTTCCCAAGGGGCAGCATACACAGAGGCTGATGTAATGGTGGTCTAGGGGCAAGTTTCATTAAGTGACATCCGAACTTGGCAGCATTGCCTACTTTTTTCAGGTATGAAATATGTATGATTGAGAAGAGTCATGGTGTCTTGAATCACCGTTCCTTAGAACTGCTGAGGCCAGGAAGTGTTTAGCAGGATCAGAACTTCTTCAAAGACACACTGAGCCCACTGTGCGAAGCTGTAAAGGTGAAGTCTAAGCGATAATGACAAGCAGGGCACCAAAGGTTGTGAATGTGATGGAAAAAACTTCTGGAGTCAGTTTTAGAGAGACAGCTCATTTTCTTATTCCATGGGTAAGGTATATAAGGGTTCTTAGGGCTATAGGCAGGAAGGGCTGATTGGTCATGACACAGTACCTAATTATCATACCGGTGGAAGGAAAGAGCGGGATTTCTATGCTGAGTTATACAGCAGTTGAAGTGGTTAGGGCTAGGGTTAGGCTTAGGGCTAGGGGTTAGGTTTAGGGTTAGGGTTAAGGTTAGGGTTTGCAGTGAATTCTGTGCAGAGTCATCCTCCAAATAAAATCAGGCATTCAAGCTTAGGTACATGCTCCACCTAAGATAAGTGGAGAAGAGGAAGCTCTTCTGAGAAAGGGAGTCTTCCATTTTGGACCAAGCTCAGGGAGCTCTCTGAACATAGTAGATTGCAATGTTAATAGCAGGGATCCTCCAACAGGAAAGGTCATATTCACGGGATGTCCACTGCTGAAAGCAGCATTCAGTAGTGAATCTGGAAGAAAGACTAAATTTTTTTGCAGGTAGCAGAGATGGAGAGGTAGAACTATGCAAGTCCTGGGAATCCTATCAAATGCTATCATACACACCAAATCCAAGCATGCGTGAGCTTTAAACTTGCTTTAATCTGAACGAGGATTTTTTTCCGCACTGAACGATACACTGGAGTGGAGCAAGTTTTGTTATACCTCAAACTTCAGTTCCCAGTGAGACTGCCTTCAAGAAAGCCATACCTAGTCTGATCTTCCCCAATCTCATCAGCTAGAAAACAAGAGCTTATAGGGCATTCTCATTCCAACCACCACATGGAGTGAAACTCTATAGCTCAACCCCAATTCTTCTTGACAGTCTGACTGAGCACGCATTGTGATTACCCCAAGTCCTATTCCTGCTACCATGGCTTCTCTGCCTGCTTCCCAGGCTTTACTGCCATCAATTCCTCTGGAACTATGAATCAGAATACCTTGCTTAAAATCAGGGTATTTTATCATGGCAATGAGAAAGCAGTTAAGACAGGTAATAAAACCTAAACAATGAAAAGGTAGACTGAATAGTACTGTCAAATAAAATTGACTAAAAGCAAATAGTAATCAATACAAAAGAGAAGTGTTGATTAGTACTTTTTAAGGCTGCAAATATATAACATTAGAATTTTTCTTCAAGCAAATGGAAATTTTGAAATGATATGCTTTAGAGTAGACATTATTACATTAATAATTTGAGATAAAAATATTCAATTTGTTTAACAAATGTTATTCTTTAAAGATATAATAAAACATGTAGGCATGCTGTTACTTGCATGCAATTCAGTAAAAATGTAACTGGAGAGACAGATTCATGTGGACATAAATGTACATATAATTAAAAATAATAGCACTTGATACATTAGATAAAAATGTGACTATTAAGCTATAATGTTAAATTTTCTTTTGGTTTGAAATTTTCAAAATAAATTATTTTTGGAAAAAAAGAGAAAATAGTCAAAGTACTGTGTATTTTATTCTTAACTACTACTCATTATTTCTAACTTTGCCATGTACATGCAAAAAATATCAGAAGCCTTTACATGGTAATGATATTGAATATCCCCAGCACTACCACCAAGCACTCATCACAAAAATTTAAAGCATTTCTGGGTTTTATTTCTCAAAAGAGGAAACTTCAATGTTAAAAACCATTAAGGTGAAAACAGAAAAGAACCATCAATAGCACAATCCTGTGAAATAGCTTAAACCGTTATAAATAATTTTATGATATCTTTTTTGCTTTATTATTAAGCCTCTTTTAATACAATCTTTTCTCATTTTACATAGCTATCCCTGTTCCCACTCCCTTCCCTCCTCCCACCCTACCTTTTCCCCCACTCCTCCATCTACTCTTCAGAAAGGGTAAGGCTTCCCATGAGGAGTAAACAAAATCTGTCATTTTACTTCAAGGCAAGACCAAGGCCCTCACCCCTATATCTAGGCTAAGCAAGGTATCCCTCCAAAGAGAATTAGGGATAAATTCTGGCCCCACTGCCAGTGGCCCCACAGACTGCTCAAGCCTCACAAATGTCCTCCACATTCAGTGAGCCTACTTTTGTCTATGCAGGTTCCCCTGCTATCAGTCCAGAGCCAGTGGGCTCTCACTATCTCAAGTCAGCTGTTTCTGTGGGTATCGCCATCATAGTCTTGACCTCTTTGCTCATGGTATTGCTTGGAATGGTCTCTGGTAGCTAAGCCCAGTGCTTCTCTGTAGATCCCTGTATCTGTTTCCATCATTTACTGGATGAAAGTTCTATGATGAAAATTAAGGTAGTAATCAATCTGATTACAGGGGAAGGCAAGTTTAGGTCCTCTCCAATGTTGCTTGGAGTCTTAGCTGGGGTCATCCTTGTGGATTCCTGGAAATTTCCCTAGTGCCTTGTTTCTCACCAGCCCTTTGATGGCTCCCTCGATCAAGCTATCTCTTTTCTTGCTCTCCCACTCTGTCCTTTCCCCTTCTTGAGCACCCCATTCCCTCATGTTCTCCCCCTCCCTCCCCTTGTCTCCTTATTCTCCCCTTCCACCTCCCCTCCCCCACCATTCTCCCAATTTTTTCAGACCTTGTCTGTTTCCCCTTCCCATGGGGATCCATGTATGTCTCTCTTAGGGTTCTCCTTGTTAAGTAGCTTCCTGGGATAGTGGTCTATAGACTGGTTATCCTTTGCTTTATGTCTAATATGTACTTATTAGTGAGCACATATCATGTTTATCTATCTGTTGTGCATTACCTCACTTAGGATGATTTTTTTCTAGTTACATACATTTTCATGAAAATTTCAGGATGTCACTTTTTTTTAACCACTGAGTAGTACTCCATTGTGTAAATGTACCAAATTTTTAAAATCCATTTTTCAGTTGGTTAGTGTTACCCCCAAGATATTTTATGTTATTTGTGGCTATTGTAAATGATGTTTCTCTGATTTCTTTCCCAGCCCCTTTATCATTTGTACATAGGAGGGCTACTAATTGTTTGGAGTTGATCTTGTATTCTGCCACATTACTGAAGGTGTTTATCAGTTATAGGAGTTCCCTTGTAGAATTTTTGGTGTCATTTATGTATACTATCATATCATCTATGAATAGTGAAAGTTTGACTTCTTCCTTTCCAATTTGTGTCAGGACCAGATGGTTTCAGAGCAGAACTCTTCCAGAAGTTCAAGAAAGAGCTAATACCAATACTCCTCAAATTATTCCACACAATAGGAACAAAAGGGACATGGCCAAACACTTTTTATGAGGCAACAGTTATCCTGGTACCCCAACCACAAAAGGCTGAAACTAAGAAAGAGAATTACAGACCAATATCCCTCATGAACACTGATGCAAAAATTCTCAATAAAATACTGGCAAACCGAATCCAAGAACACATTTTTTAAAAAAAATCATCTACCATGATCAAGTTGGCTTCATCCTAGAGACGCAGGAATGGTTTAACATACAAAAATCTATCAGTGTAATCCACCATAAATAAAGTGAGAGAAAAAAAACATATGATCACCTCCTTATATATTGAACAAAACATTTGGCAAAAGCCAACACCTCTTCATGATAAAGGTCTTGGAGAGATCAGGGATACAAGGAATGTACCTAAACATAATAAAATCAATATGCAGCAAGCTGACAGCCAACAGCAAATTAAGTGGAGAGAAACTCAAAGTGATTCCACTAAAATCAGGAACAAGACAAGGTTGTCCACTCTCTCCATATCTATTCAACATATTACTCAAAATTCTAGCTAGAGCAATAAAAGTAATGTTTTACCATGATGGAATACCATGCAATGTGCATGCCTTTCCCTGTCATCCCAGAGTGTGCATTGTATGCACAACTGGCTTTGTTCCCTCCACTTACATCAGTTCTGTTTAACACTGGCTCCTTTTAGGACAGCAACTGTGAGTTGTCTTAGTTATTCACTGATATGTTTGTCTTTGTGCTTATTCAAAAATTGTTTATTATGTGTCTCATATTCCTCAAGCACTATTCTATAAACTATGTATATAGGGGACAGCAGAGTAATATAAAACATAAAGAACAAATTTTAATAAGGTGGGGGGGGTCCTTCTGTCTATGTGTAGCTTTTTTCGGTTAATGAATAAAGAACTGCTTTGAGCCTATGGCAGGGAAGAACAGAACTAGGCGGGAAAAGCTAGGCTGTATGCTGGGAGAAAGAAGGGCAGAGTCAGTCAGAGAGACAGATGCTGGGAACTTTACCCGGTAAGCCACAGCCACATGGTGGTACACAGATTAATGGAGATGGGTTAAATTAATATGTAAAAGTTAGCCAATAAGAAGCTAGAGTGATTGGGCCAAGCAGTGATTTAATTAATACAGTTATTTTTTTTATTTCGGGGTTAAGCAGCCAGGAACCAGCAAGTGGCCCTCCTCCAACATTAGTATTCCAAAAGTTTTGTACATTAATAAAATTTGGGGGTTTAATAAGTAAATCAAAAGATTATAAGTCACTTTTGTCTGTAAGTATTATTTAAAAAATAAAGTAAATAATTATTGGGGAGGATGTGTTTTTAGAATAATTTGTTAGAAACATACTCAGTAAAACACTGATGTTTCTGAAGGTCCCTTTTGAAAAGTTCTGGAAACTTTAGGAAGTGTGGCACAATGGATGAATTGGGTCAGTAGGAGGGTCTTCAAAGGTTCTTCTGGGTTTTAGTATCTTCCATAGTCTTCACTTCCAATCTACCATCAGGCAAAAAAAAAAAAAGTTGCTCTATTTCTACTACCACATGCGCAAACCAAATAGTCTTAACTAAAACTCTCAAAATAATAAACTTCAATGTATCTTTCTTCCTATAAGTTGTTTCTGTCAAGCATTTACTCTGAGCTCCATGTTTTAAATCCCTTTCTGTTTTCCTATCCTCTTTCCTTCAATCTTTGAGCCAAATCTACTCTCTCTCTCTCTCTCTCTCATATATGAACACCTAACATTGTACTTATCACCCTTTTATGCAATACAGGACAGTGCACCTTTCTTAAAATTCATAATCATTTCTGGAAAGTCTCTTTGGTCATGTAACATGACAATAAGAGATTCTTTATAGAACTTTGATGCCATAGCAAATCTTTAGTCTATCACAAGCATCTCTATAATTTGTGCAGCCTGGTATGATGTAGGCAGGCGGGGGGAATTGGTAATGTTTCTAAGAGATTTATTGTATGATGCAACATTAAATAAGCACTAAGAAGAAAGAAAACATGGGGACAGGGTGTGAAAATATAAAATAAGTTCTCTCATATCAAAGAATGTAGAGGTGCAATGACCCAGTATTGTTGGATGGAAAATATACGGCAGAGGTTAGAGAGTGAAATGTTTAAGCTGAGATTATAGAAGGATGACACTAGGGTACAATGGATAAAAGGACCATTAGAGAAGTTATTTGCATCTATTAGGAAAATCAACAAGATTTATGGCAAGGGTAATGTTTCAGAGACTGACACTTTAGCAAAAGCAAAAAAAAATTGAAAATGAAAAATACCTTTATTAACAAAAATAAGGTATAAAAATAAAATAAAATAAGGTATGCAAAAGGTATTTTAATATAAAAAATTATTTATTATTGCAGATAGCAGCATATGGACTATGATGGAGTCATGTTGTGCTGAAGCTTGGTAATCTCTGATTCACTCTGCATATCCTGCCCACAGCACAGATGACTTCTATTAACATTAAATCGTGTCCATGGATAGTCATATTTTACATTTTAACATTTTTATATAATCACACGGAATTAAATCTGTTGCAAACCTGAGACATATTCAGCAGGCATTGTATTAGGAATAGTAAAGTAATCATAGACAACATTGATAATGGGCTATGATCTGACAATCATTACCTGAGTGCAAATCATAAATCAAATTGTATCAAACAAGAAAATCTTCCACATAAGAAGACACATATTTACAAGACAAAACTAAGCAGCATCAATGTAGGGACATTACATGCCTAACCTCTTGACACTGTGCCTGATGGTACCATTTGCAAAATTCATAATTCAGAATTGTGCAATCAAGTCACACACACACACACACACACACACACACAAACAAGTTATATAAAAAACAAACCTCAGGGTTTTAGGAAACTATGATTTCATGCTGGGTCACATTTATAACAATCCTGGGGTTCATGTGACCCATGAGTCACAGCTTAGATGTACTGGTAGACACCAATCTGAAAAAAAAATCAACTGTGAGGACCCACAGCAGTTTTAGCCACACCTGTAGAGTAAGTGTTGAGAACATCTGATGGAGCATTTTAATACCTCAAGTTTGAAAGGGAAATGATAAACTTTGAATAATTGTTGGAAACTGAAGAATATTTGCTATATATCTTCCTCATGTACATTTCAGTAACAGAACTAGAGCCCCGATGCCAATTGGGTAAGGACTTTTGAAGTGGGAGATTCAAGAATCCTTCTTCCATGCTTGCCTGTGTGGTGTCCCTTGGGTTCCTAAGGAACTGCTAAAACCAGGTCTACCTTACTAGCAACAACCCATACAAATACATGCAACACGTATCCAGGAAGTAACATGTTCTTTCTCACACAAAGCATTTGCTTTCCAGTTTTATAACTTAATCATCTCTAGATGAATTGGGACATTTCTCTTACGTGGCTCCACTAAGTTTGCAAATCCTTAAGCATATGCTCTTGAAGGATTTTAGAAATATAAGTTATAATGTTAGATAAATTCTTTACCAAAAAAGACAAGTGTTTCCAAAGAACATGGAAGGTATTTTATGATACATTTGTGCACATCATTATACAGATTTCATATTTTAAGAAGCCTTTTAAATACTGAGCAATTGCACAGATAACTGAGATTTGCATTCTTGAGGGATGCTCTGTTGGAACTTTTTCTTTCCTTAAAGTCTTAAGGTATTTTACTTATGTAGTGCTTCAATTCACCTAACTAAAGTTCTGGCTTTCTTTCATCTGCCATTCTGAACTGCCATATTGTAATGTTAATAATGAAAATCTATCAATTAATTTCTTTTTGCTTTGCATTTTAACGTTATAAAATTTGGAAGCATATATTTCAGTAGTTTGACAGAAAGATTTTAAATCACAGAAATTCAAAAGGGAAAATCACTCCATTATGTTTGCTCTGTTAGTGCTCTCTTCATCAGCGTGAATCATCCCATTCTATTTTATATAATGACTCTGCTCAAAGGCTGGTTGTTTATGGTGTATGCCCAATCTATTAAAATGATATGAGGAAATAAATAATACATGTGTAGAAATATCATTGAAAATGGAAGAGACTATCAAAATGCCCCAAGACTCATAGAGGTATGGTGAAGAAATAGGTAGATTAAAAATAGATGGTCAAATAACTATTTGAAGGGAAAATTCAATCTAATTTTGGGCTTTCTATAAATTTTCTTATACCCAATCATTATAAACACTTTATAGTCTATAAGTATTTGTAATATTGTTCATTGCCTCTAACAACCTCTTAAACCAACAAAACTGATGAAAAAAACTTTCATCTAGGTGCTGGAGTGATGTCTCAATGGTTAAAGCTCTGGCTACTCTTCCAGGGGTTCTGAGTTCAATTCCCAGGAACCACATGGTGGCTCAAAACCATCTATAGTGGGATCTGATGCCCTCTTCTTGCATAAAGTCATACATGCAGATAGAGCATGTGTGTGTGTGTGTATGTGTATTAGTTCTTTTAAAGATTATTTTAAAAAGAACTTTCATCCTAGTGGGACTAGGATGGTCTCATGATGAATCATTTGAGTTTGTGACAATTCTGTATCATCATTAAAAATAGACTGTAACCCAGGACCCAATAAGCCATAAGTCACACTTGCTCCTGAAATAAGATCTTGGAGATACGATGCTTAGAGATTTAATAACTGACATGACAGTCTCTGCAGAAGACCAAAGAGCGATAAGAAGGAAAATAGACTGCCTTTGACTCATAGTATTTTAAATAAGACTAAATACATCTGCTGAATGAAACTTTCTGAAAGATTTTCATTCATAAATAGTGTTTCCTGACATCTTTTCAGAGCTTTTGAAAAGTGAATAATGAATAATCATTTATTATTGAGTGATGTTTCCTAATGCTTATAAAATGTCAAATTGCATTTTAAATACTAAAGAAACAAGCAAAAATGATTGGGAAAAAACTTGTTTATATAGTTTCCATACTTAGCTTAATTTTTTGAAACTTTGCTCAAAAAATTTTTACTTTAAAAAATAATTAGCAAGCTAATAGAAATCTATAAGGTAGAACTTGTTCTCAAGTCCACTAATCTTTAAAAGTTACTGAAAACATACAGTAATTTAAACACTAAAGAGAGCACAGTTGCTGCAGCAAAGTTTAAATGAACTCATGGCGCTACTAAACTCACAGAATATGTATGTTGCCATTTCAAAAGTAAATTTAATTTAGGCTGCTGCCTGAGCAATCATGTCACCAGAATTATATCATCCTTTATAGCCAGGTAAAAAGTACCATCTTTCATTGTCAACTGAAGTGTATCAGCTTCAATAGCCAGATGAAAAGCTGTTGTTACTCATGCTGGCATCCTTTGGGGAGGTCAAATTTGTCTTGTCCTCAGATGGTCCTCTAATTCTTTACTCAAAATGAGCTCACCTACAGTTGCAAAATAAAGGTATTAATTGAGTGGTTAAGTTGTATAACTCTTGGAAGAAGCTATATGTCCAGGGGATGGGTAAATAGAGTTGACTCATGTTAAGGTGCATAGCCTTGGAGAATCTCATAAATCGTGGTTGAAGCTGTGAATCTAAAGAGAGAATAGAAACTGACACAGATTAAGGCAACAGGCAGGGGAGGAAAAAGATTAACGTTGTTACACAACTTGTGGAGGAACCTCTGAACCCAGAGAGGAAACTAAAGCTCAACCAATGTGAAATACTCCGGACTGAAAATCCTACAACACCTGGAAAAAATTGTGTAAACAGATAGGAAGTCACAGCTAATCCAGCCTAAGACAGCCTGGCACACAGACACTAAACAATCGTGGGAAAACTACAGAAGGGATTGAGGCAGAGCCAGCACAGAGTAGGGTAACTTGTGGAGAGAGTCACACCACACAGACAAACAAGGGTATGTTGACCCTTGAATAGTAACTAACTATTAATGCAGATGGTAGATCACTCTCAGAGAAGACCAAGGATATACAGCCCTGAACACTAGTCATGTAAGAAAATGACACCTTAGACCTACTACAACTTAGTAATATCATGAACAATGCAAATATTTCCACTGAGAAAAGAGAGGTCACTTGATTTTTTTAAAAAAAGATTCAGCCAATAAAGTAATTTCAAGTGTATATGTCACCATACAATAATAAAAATATAAAAAAGGAAATATGTCTTCGCCAAAAAATTACTAACTCTGTAATAATGATTTGAATGAGAACTACTTGGATGAAATCCCAGACAAGTAATTCAGAATGATGATAACTGTACCCAAATAACATAAAGAAGATATGAATGCACACTATTCCAAGAGAGAAAGCTCACAGTGCTAAATGAAATAAGGAAATCAATAAAATATATGAAATATAATTAAATAAAGAGATAGTAATATTTTCAAAAGCCAAACTGCAATGACCCTGGAAATGAAAACACAATAGGTCAAATAGAAAGCCCACTGGAAAGCCTCACTAGTGGAACAGAACATGAGGAAGCAGCCTCAGGACTTAAAAAACAAATAGGGGAATTAGATCATCCGGTAACGAATAATGATAATTTTTATATGAATTAAACTTAGAAAAGCTTGGTGACACTATGAAAAGACCACATTTTTTAAATCATAGTCATAAAATAATACCTCACCAAAGACACAAACTATTTTCAATATAATCACGTATGAAAATTTCACAAATTTAATAGAAAAAAGATATATATTTATGTAAGAAAGGACTGCATAACACAAAACATACAGAACCACATGAGATTCCCCATGACATGTTATAGCTAAAACACTAAAAACAATGGAGGTATTTATTGCATAAGCTAAATATCCAGTATTCCAACATGGAGAGCAAGGGTAGGTTGACTATACTGCAGTGGATCACCCCACACCCATGTGTATATAGGCAGCATTAATTGGACAGGATGTGTTATAAAATAAAAATAAAACAAGAACTTGTAGTTGGGATGGGGTAGATTTGCAAGGAGTTATGAAGAGGAATGTGGGGTATATATGATTAAAATACATAGTATGTATGATGTGAGTTTGATATTCTCAAAGAATAAAAATATTTAGATAGATAGATAGATAGATAGATAGATAGATAGATAGATAGATAGATATTAAAACTTGCAAAACAAGTGTCAAGTCACTTTTAAAGCTAGGTCCATCAAAGTAACATTTGACTAATACATAGAAAATTTAAAGCCAGATGGATCTGGAAAGACATATTATTACTTCTGACAGACCATAGTAGGAAGCTGAAACTACTTGTACCCATGGAAATTATTGAAGAAGAAATTAAAATTTCATGGTACAAATAGATTAAAGAATGTTCTGAACACTGAGTCATCTGCATAGAGGTTACTAGAAAGAATCCTTCAGTCTACAGAAAAGGATAAATATACCCAAGAGATCATGGGGGACAAATAAACATTGTCAGGAGAGTTAAGAAGATGTCAAATATGTCTATGAAAACACCTCAAAAATCAGCAAAATGCCTAGAATTAATATGTAGTGTTCAATAATTAATCTGAATATCAAAAATTTCATTCACTTTATAAAAGTACAATTAGAAAATCAGTTTAGAAAACAGGATCCTTCTTTTTCTGCATCCAAAAAATATACCTCACCATCCAGGACATATACTACCTTAAAGCAAAGGGGCTGAGAAAGATATCTCAAGCCAATGAAACTGAGAAACAAGTGGGCATATTTATTTTAATATCTGACAGAATAGATTCCAAACCAAAACTTGTCAGAGAAGATTTCTTCTTTTCATTAAGAAAACAATCCATCAAGAGGAAATTAACAATTCTAAACACATACAGCAAACAAAGGTGCACCTAATTTCATAAAACTAATAGTTCTAGATATGAAGTCATGGATTAATCACAACACAATGACAGTGGATGACTTCAATACCTCACTCTCACCAATAAATAGATCAGATCACTGGGACAAAAACTAAACAGAGAAACACTGGAATTAATTAAATGACTTCATAAATCAAATGGATCTGAGAAATCTAGAGACTATCCCACCCAAGCACTAAAGAACACATATTCTGCTCAACAACCCATGGAACTTTTACAAAAATTGATTACACATTAGGACATAAAGTAAGACTTAACAATGATAGGAAAATCTGAATGGCATGTTGTAGTCTATCTAACCACAATAGAAGACAGTTATATAGCAACAGCAATAAAGACTACAGAAAAGTGGCAAATGCATGAAGACGAAACAACACACTACTGAGTGATGATTAACTTGTCACTGAAGAAATCAAAAAATTTAAAAATATTTTTAAAATTGATGGAAATGAAAACAATAGACCAAAATCTATGGTGCACAATGTAGGAAATACTAAGAAGGTTTATAGCAGTAAGTGCCCGCATAAAAATAACAGAGAGACCAGGTATGGTGGCGCATGCCTTTGATCTTCACAGTGAGTTCCTTGCCATCCAGGACTATGTAGTTCAGCACTGTTTCACAAAACAAAACAATTATAATAAAAAGCAAAACCCAGAGAGAACACAAATTAAATTCAACTTTAATTTAATGATATACTTTAGACTTTGGAAAAGCAAGGACAAATTAAGCCCTGAAACACTAAATGAAGAAAGATAAAATGAGGGTGGAAGCTGGAGAGATGGCTCAGCAGTAGAGAGCATTTCCTGCTTTATCAGGGGACCCAAGTTCAGTTCCCATCACCCACATTGGGTGGCTCACTATTGCTTGTAACTCCAGCTTCAGGAGATCTTATTACCCTTTTGATGTCTCTACGGGTACCTGCACACATACAGCATACAATCACACTGAAACATACACATACACATAAATAGGAATTTAATACAAGACAGAAACTAATGAAGTAGAGGTTTAAAATGGAAACAATACAATGAAAATATGTTTCTTTGAAAGATGAGCATGCATGACAAACTCTTAGCCAAATTAACAAAAAAGAAAGACAGAGAAGATACAAATTAATAAAACAGAATAAAAGAGAGGTCCTTATCTCTCACCTTGCAGAAAACTCAGCATGAAACCTGAGACTGTAAAACTGATAGAGGAATTTGCATCAACTTAGAAGCACAGGTAAGGAATTCTGACTAGAACTGCAGCAGCTCAGGATATAGGACCAACATCTAACAAATAGGATCTCATGACACCAAAAAGCTTCTGTATGGGAAAGGAAGCTGTCGGTTAAGTGAAGAGGCAGTCCGCAGAAGGGGAGAAAATCCTTGTCAACTGCCCATACCACAGAGGATTAGTGTCTAGAATATACAAAGAGCTTTAAAAACCAAACATCAAGAAAACAAATGATCCAATTAAAAATGGGCTATAGAACTGAATGGAAAATTTTCAAACGAATAAATACAAATGACTAGAAAATACTTTTAGAAGGGTTCAATGCCCTTAGTCATTAGGGACCTACAGATTGAAACTACTTTAAAATTCCATTCCTTCAGAATGGCCAAGATCAAGAATACAAAGGACAGCAAATGATGGTTTGGATGTGGGAAGTGGGGGTTCTATACGGTTGGTGGGAGTAGAAGCTAGGAGAGCTACTTGTGCCAGTTTGTTTTCCATTGCTGTGATAAACACTATGACCAAAAGCAACTTGGGAAGGAAAGGGTTTTGCTGTTGATTTCTTTGTGTGTTTGTTTGGTTTGGTTTGGTTTTTGCTTTCTTCCGTTTCACAGTTCATCACTGAGGGAAGCCAGAGCAGGAACTGAAGCAGAGATCATGATGCTTTCTCTCCGTGTCTTGCTCATCCTGCTTTGTTATAAAGCCCTGAAGACCACCTGCATCAGTACACAGTGCTGATTCCAGAAGACATGGATTATTTAATGAAAGCCCTGGGACAAGACCCTGTCCGGAGATCTCCAAAATGACATGGACTATTGACATTGCTATTGGCTGTTCAACGTAACTAGATGGTAAGACCACATCACTGAAGACAGCACAAGATGTGTGTGTGTGTGTGTGTGTGTGTGTGTGTGTGTGTGTGTGTGTGTGTATGTGTGTGTGTGTAAGATAAATAAAAATCAATCTTGAACTAATGAGGATACTTCCTCCTTGCTGGCTAGCTTTCATAATATCAGAAAGTATTTTGCTGACTGTTGGCAGAGAAAAGGTAGTAATGGTTTTATTCGATGATGGATTGGGCATGCTACAATACCAACTTTCCATGCAAGATGTGCACACTAAGGCAGTAGTGGTATGTCTGTTATGCGTGTTAATAAACTGTTTCAATATTATATTTGAGGTCTGCTACACTGAAGGTAATCCATGCCTGGTACTGTAAATCTGATCAGAGGTCTATACCTGGAAAACCATATGCCCTAGGGAGGAACCTACTACTATTATCATGTGTACTAAATGGTCAGTCCTGTTGTCAAATACCTTTGAAATACTACTATTTATAACTATAGATCTGTGCTATTCTCAACCTCTGTCAGAAGTTTCATTTCTGCAGTGTGCAGTGATCAATGCAGAGACTAATAACTGGTCAAAGTGCTGTGAACAAGTAACTGTAAGTGTTCAGCCTTAGTTGCACATCTGCATTAATTGTTCCATGAAGGTTCAGTGAACACCATGGAAGAGCAGGCAGAAAGAATGTAAGATCTAGAGGATGGTGAGGAGTGTTGTGACATTCTCTCTTCTGGACAGGACACAGTACTTAAACTCATTACCTCACAGTAGCTGTAGTTTCCTGTATACGACCCAAATAGAATCAAGACAGTATAAATTCAAGGATGGACAGAGGAGGGACTCATGAGGATCTAGACCCAGATATAGAACCATTAGCAACATGTAGCTGCTGAGGAAGTAAGTATCATTTAGGAGTGTGTGGCCGCTTCTAGGTTGTCTATGTTCCAGTGAATGGCCCCATAGCAATATGCATTGCAACAACAAATAGGTTTAGTAGGGCACACTCACACATACACACACACACACACACACACACACGAGACACATAAACACACAGAGAAGAAGACATGAGATTATATATGTGTGTATGCGTGATACATACATACACACATTTTATATATGTATATATATACATATATATATTTGTGAGTGCTTGGACATATTATGTACCCATAAACTCATAAAGTATATAAATACTGGTAAATAATGAAGACTCATGGGCAAAAATTGATGTATTCTACTTCAGAGACAGAACATAAATTCTTGAGTAGACAGAAATCATTATTACTCCAGTGTTCCTTTATCTCTCCTTTCACTGGCTCACTATAAGAAATGAAAGCTGCTCACAAAGCTCCAAAGCTGTCCAACCCAAGAAGAACTATTGACTAAGTTGGAGCTAGAGAGAGTAAAGCATTTATCACCAATGGATCACCAATTCCCCACAATCATCTTCCACCCATCACTCCTAAAACTAGAACTTCTAAATGTATGGTTTTGATTTCTCCAACAATTTGTGCAAATTCAGACTTGTAACTTCAAACTTTGGTCATTTCTACAAAATACCCAGGACAGCAATACCTAAGACTTGTGATACTAACAAAATTTATGAAGCTCTGGAAATTTATGAAACTTGCAGGACTCATAAAGCTGCTCCCCAAAGGTTATATAAACAGTAAAAATGGCAAGCAAGGAGCAGACTGCCTGGTAGAATAGACTACAAGGTGGTCAGGAGAGCTCTAGGGAAGCAACTTTTGAGAATCCTCACCTGTGCTGGGTTGAGGTTTTTGAGGATGCTAGTGACTTTCAGTCATTTATGCTCCTATAAGTAACCCTAATAAACTCGTTGACTCACCAGCAAGATTTGATTGGAATTCTTTTTCTAGTCAGCCTTTGGTGCCCTACCTATAGTGAACAGGTGTATATGTCTCACCAGAAAATGCCACATAACAACATTCCTGTAAAATTATTATATAGCTTGTTTCCCTAAAATGCTTGTAATGAATTAAATTCACCACTCCAATACAGGGGATGATTAGGGTAATAAAAGTTGGGTGAAGGACCACGAATTAGAATTTCATACCCTGAACATGACCACAATAAATGGATGTAGAAAAGTTGTAAGTGCCTTCTTATGAATTCTGATTGGACATAAACAAACTAGAGCTCCATCACCCAGTAAAACTTCCAGGTGAGTGGCAGGTCATTTCTTAATGTGATTGGCTACAGTCAGATCCTTACAGAATCAGGAAGCAATCTCATACAAAGCTGTCCACTTCCTTCCCCAGCACTCACACACAGTAACACCAGGAAAGCAGGAAGAAGCAGTTGCCTCCAAAACTTCAAGAAATCTACAAAAAATTCCTAGCCACCATTTTCAGGTCGCCTTTTTAATCCAAGAACCTTAAATAAAACAAAATATACTTTTAACTTTTAAACTTGAGAAATTATTTTGTTATTATCATTTATCAACTTTCTTCTAATTTAAAGGACTCAATTTGCATAAATTGTTCTTTCCTCATCTTTCCTCTGATAGTAGATTTATAAACAAAACACCAGATTGGCAGATGATGCAGACATGTGGGTTGCATTGCATGGACACATATTAAAGGGCAGTACTAGTTTTCTCGCAGGGTTGCTGAACAGATACAATTTTAAATCCTGCTCTTTACTTTGTTTCCCTCTGGTAGAGCAGGCGTGTTGCTTCCTCCTCATGTTCTTGAGAGTTTACCAAATGTTTGAGCATTATGAAACCCTCAATTCTCCTCTCAAAATAAACTAGAAGTGTTTATTTTCGTGTAACAGTTTAGACAAAGAGAACACTTGTTTAGGGTGACCTTTAGGTTCTGGAATAAAATGATTTTAGGTAAATTATTTGGCTGTTTTACTGTTATTATCTTCATAAAAACTGCTAAAAATAATCAGTTCTTAGGAAAACTCCTAGGAAATATGTACGAATGTGTGTATATGTGTGTGTGTATATATATGGCCTGGAATAGATATCCATTTCTTTTAAATTACAACAGAATTAAAATAACAAGAATGACTAATGTATCTAAAAATACATTAAGTCTAATAAGTCTTTAATAACACTGAAATTTACATAAACTAGGCTTTCCAAGTACTTAAAATGATAAACATCCAAAGATAATCTGAGCCACATCTGTCTTGTTTCTCCTATGAATCTTGGAACATGAGTAAGTACTACCCAACGCCAAGCTACAAACTGCTTTCTTTTTACTCTTGAATATGTTTGTTGAGCAAATGTGCCCCTCCCTCCAGCAGCTAGTGGAGGGCCCTAGCTCTGCTCAGTTGCCACTCTAGCGGGAGGAGTTATTTAAACACAAGAAATAGAGCACTTGCAAATGACAAATCTTTGTCCGTGTTTTCAAGCATGGAAGCAAACATTGGCAGCAAACACCAGCAGCAGTGAAAAGAATCACTTGGAATTTACTTTATTTTTCCTTTATTTAGAATCAGTAAGGCAGTGATGGGTGCAGTCACATAGAAACAGCTACAGCAGGTCCATGCCTCCTGCTGGCAAATGCAGCCCATCTGCCCTCTGAGAGAGGTTCTCAGCAATATTCTACTCTGCCTACCATCACCAGAAAGAGAAACTAGCTTATGCTCTTCCTTACCAAAGCACCAGCTCTGTGCTGCCTCTTCACACACACACACACGCAGGCACGCACGCACACACGCACGGTGGGGGTGGTAGATTCCTTTATACTTTATATCAATGTTTGCTAATTCAGAGAAAGATTTGAAAAATTCTAACATCTTTCCAAACAGCAGAGTTTTCTGTGTTTTGTTTTCATCAATGCCACATTGTTATTTACGGAGTAAAATCATAAATCACTTGTTACATAAAGCTCTTATGTTACTTTGTAAAGAAACATTTAAGCCTCTGTTAATGGCGCCTTTGAATTATTTAAAGGTTGTCTTATATTTGAAAAACACTTGATACCTTATGAAAACCATGTCGCATACAATCTAATCTGTCTCTACTCACAACCCCACACAAGGCAAAAAGACAAATGTCCAACAATCTTCCTTGCAAATCCAAGAGAGGTTCAGCTCTAACTCACCTGTGTGATCCAGAGAACTGCCCTTCTTGCAGTATCATTTGATATGTTTGCTGTGAACCTTCTACAAATTTCTTTCATGTGATTAAAAAAAATAGAGCAGAATTTGGTGGTTTATACAGGAATTTACATACAGGAACATATAAACTGCAAAATAATGGCTTCGTGTCCCAGCACAACAGGAATGCATGTGAGAAACCACGATGCCTGTAAATATTGCTGCAACTCTTCCAAATAGTATCAGTCCTTGAGTGCTCAACAACAGCCACGTTTAGTTTGCTTTCTTTACAATACGTGATGTGGTATGGGTCTGAGTGACCATTTCAGGAAAATGAACGTGGCTGTGGAGAGGACTGTTTGGGGTCAGTTTGATCATGTGTGGTCAGCATGCATGTGTGTGACTATTAGAACTTGAGCATGTTTCCTATGGTGTATGTTTTGCTTTCCTTACCTTGTTTTGCCCTTCAGAGAAGGGATCCTTTAATGAAATGGAGATCCATCCTGCCCCTTTGCGACTGCTTTTCCATTTGGTGTGCAGTCAACTGTGCATTTAATACAAACATCGCTTCAGGATTTCCTGAGCAGATAAGAAAAGCTGGTGTTAGGGTGCAGAGCTGAGAGAACCTGAACGCAAGTAGCCTAGTGAATTTAGCTTGGTGAATAATTATCATGATGAGTATAATTAATAATTATTTTGTGCCAGTGGAGAATCGTACTAATTGGTAATCTCTTCTCTTAAAAGTCCTAATATTTTATTTCTGCTTATTGCTAACTATCAAGTGGAATGTTAATGGAAACGTGGGTGACTGGTATTGTAATAATTATTGCTGTAATCACATTCAGCAGCTAACCTCTAATTAAAATAAATCAGATGATGTAGAGAATTGGCTACACAGAGCTGTGTTTCCAATAATATATCTTATTTGGAAAAATTATTTTCTCCCACAGAAAGCTTTTGAAGATCAGATTAAAAACTATATGACTATATTGGATTTCTGAGGAGATGTTTTCTGTGGCAATATGTAGGTTAATTGCATATTCATCAGGTGATGGAGTTTTAGGATAAACACGCGTTAGCATGTAATAAGTGCCACCATTTTAATGGAATTATAATATTCTTTCTTTGCAGTTATGTGTAGGTCAGTCTTGGATGTTCAGCGGGTAACGAATATATGTATGCAAACCTGAAATTTCTTGCTGAGCTCTTAAAAGCAATCGGAGAAATATATCCATATTGCTTTTTAAAACACTGAGTTGTGTGATTAGGGAATGGTCATTTTTTTTCTTTTTATTGTTGAGAATTTTCAAAAATCCTATTTATATTAGGTGCATATATTAAATACATTTATGAGTATATATGGATATGCATGCATGTATGTGGGTTTATACACACATATGTATGAATGTATATATTTATATAAATAGATAGGATCCCAATACCTCTTCAAATTATCTTTGATGATGAATGATCAATGCACATCATCAAATAAAGACAAAAATGCTAAAATAACTACATATATGTCTATCTTCATGTGGAGAGAAATGAAGACAGAATAAGCTTCTAAAATGATAAAATTGAATAATAATTTGAATGATTGTCTGATCTTGTATCACCCTAATGCACAGCCCATTTCATTCACTTAGTCAGAAAGCCTTTTCTGGAAATTACTAGCTAAGAAATATTTAATCTTTGTTGGTCGTATAGTCCATTTCAACTATTCTATTCTACTGTTCTAAAGCACTGGTAACAACACATGAAAGAATGTGTGGGTGTGTTCCAATATGTCTTTGTTTAGTAAAACATATGTTGGGCTGTATTCAATCAGTAGTCCACAGCTTGCAAACCCCTGATATATTAATACATGTTCATGAGCATTTCACGTATATCAAATGCCATTTTGAGTGCAAGAAGTGCAAAAGTCAATAAGAAATGATACTTCTGGTATCTTCCACTCTATCAAATAATAGCATAAAACACTTATGGTGATATGCTAAGGGATACAATGGGGAATTAGAGTAATTTTTCTTGACTTGATTAGGTTCAGAGTTTGAAGCATTAGATACTTATATCAATGACAATAATTATGAGCTGATTAACATATGGATCATCAAAGTACAAAGAAAGTGTGGGTAGGAGTTAAGTAGAAAGGATGCAAACAGTTGAGTAATTTTTATCCAGGTGGCATCTTCTGTTGATGATCACAGAGCTGTGGAAAACTAGGGCATGAATGAGACCCAGCTAATGTCCGGGAAGGACACCAATACAGAGTAAGAGTTAATGATAATACGCTTGAAAGTGGATTTGGAGTAGACAGTGCAACCCAGCTTCTACCTTAATGACTAGATTTTCTGTCTGACCATGAGTGTAGAGAAGGCGGTGCTTTACAGAACAGTAGAAAGCATTAAATGACAAGATATAATCTAGAAAAAGAGGAATGGGTATGGGGACAACACAGAAAATTGGTTGGAGAAGGAGTACAAGTCAAGGCCATAGGTCTGAAACAACATTTTAAGATATAATGAGGATCTGGCCTAGCTTGCTGTTCAGGGTTAGAGAGAAAGAGAGCTTCAAGAGGAGTCTTCTAAACTTTAGAACCTAAAAAGCATTAAAACATTTTGGCCTAAAAGAACTCATCCTGTTATGTTAGCTTGCTGCCCAGGTTGCTCTATACAGATTATTGAAAATTAACTAAAGTATTTGTCCTTGGAATTAATAAAGACAATGAAACTGAGGAAGAATTCAATTTTATCTGTAATGTTTAACGATTTCTTATTTTAAAGTGATTTGAATGAAATGTCAAAATTGGTAAATCTGTGTGAGTTTATACTTTAATCACAGTCAGATTTCCTGAATGCAAGAAATAAATTTTCAAAATAGTTACATTTTGAGAACATACCAGTATTTTCAATCCAACTTTTTGTAGTTAATTGTCACATGCTCTCTAAATTTGTGCTTATTTGATTTATATCATTACATAGGCATGTGTTAGTTAAGTAATTTAGTAAAGTTTAAGTATAGACATAGTAATTAAATTAAGCATTTTTCTTCAATTGAAAGTTCAATATAATAACAAACTTTTAAGGTCAAATTTTGACCAGTAGTATTAACATGTAACAAAAATAATGATAAAAGAAGTCATGAATTCGAAAAAGAACATGGGTGGGCATATGGGAGGGTTTAGAGAGGGAAAATATTGTAATTATATTATAATCTCAAAACAAAAAAAAAGGCAAAAAGGTGCAATTTTACTCAATAATAAGGATAGTGCTTTGAGGCCAGTGAGGAATGATCTCATTCATAGAGTGAAGAGAGGTATCTGCCCAAATCCTGGAGCACTTGGTTATTTTGAGCACAGACAAAATGGCCCACATGAATACTAGTCAAAAGACAAAGAAACTTCTCACCAAAATAATACCATCTGGGAAAATGAAGCAGACCCTTGGGAGAATCTAGTCCTGTACATCTGTTCCCCCACTTTGCTTGACATCTCATGGAGGCCGCTCTTTGTTTTTTTCTCTTGGAGATCATGCAGGAATCAACTGCCAAGCATGCCTTACACCTCCATGCATCTAATTATAGCCTGCAGCACTCCAGAGTGCTGACAGTGCTGAGCCATTGACTCTTGACGCTCTCTAAAGCTCTTCATTATCTTTTCACATAAGCCCCTTGCAGACCTGTCAACTTCTTTGTATTGTTTATGAAGAGGGAGAAAAAAGCATACGAAGATTTCAGGACTATGGGACTATGCAGTCAGAGCAAGCTCACAGTTACCATTTGAGAACATTCCTGTCTTGCTCACACACAGACAAGCAAGGGGTATGCAGTACAAACTCAGTGACCATTTTGATTCCAATTTGCAGTAGGAATGAGTAAACTTAGGCAAAATGAAATGAAGTCAATCTTTAATCAACATGATTCTTAAGTTGCTGTTAACCTTTTCTTCAAATCTGTATCACACATATATATGCACTCACAAGTGTATAATACAAATATATACAGACACACTAAACCTATAAACAATGACTAAAATAGCTTGTAGAGTTTTGTTCAAACCTCAATTTTTAATTTTTTTAAAAAATATATTATCGTTATTGTTATGTGTGTGCCTGATGTGTTTGTGTGAGAGCATGTGATAAAGCTGTTGTATGAGGCTCAGAGGACAACTTTGTAAAGGTATTTTCTCTCCTTACACCTTTACCTAGGTTCTAGAAATTGAACAGAGTTCACCAGGATTGTACATCAAATGTCTGCCACCTGAGTCATCTCACTGGCCCCCAAACCTCAGTATTGAACTCGTTATGTGATTAGGAAATTTCAAGGACTTATTCATAGCTGGTGTGAATAGTTAAAGTGAAGTTAAATGGACCTCTGGTGCCTTCGACTGTGTCAGGCCTCTGATTCTAACCTCAGTCTTTCCCTCGCTTGTTCTTTTCTGCATCTTCACTTTGTTGAAACAGGCAAGCAAACAGACCAAATTTGACAGTAAAATGAACAGCATAGGTTATTAAACTTTTTCCTATTAAACAGGAAAACAGTGGAAACTCAGCAAACATTCAGGAATACACACCTCAAATGTGTAGGCATGGAAGTATAAGTGAGAACAGGAGAGTAAAAGAAGAAAAAGTCAGTGGTCAGAGGAACACTCAGAATTTCATACACAAGAATGTACTTTTTGAATTGTGGGATAGATTTTAACTCAAGAACGTTTTTCTTTCAGATGGTGGCTTTAATTCCATTTACCAGAGATGATGCTTTAAAACATAGCAAGAAGCCTTATCCAAATTAACAACGTTAATGACAGACCCCAGAATAAAATCCAGGTCCCTTTGTTGGACAAAGCAAGGCCTTTTGCATAATAGAAACTCTAAATAAAGTAAAGGGTGCCATGCAAACCAAGGTCAAGACAGGGCTCAGTGTCTCACAGAATATATGTGTTACTGAACATATTATCTTGGTCCCTGGGTATCAGTTTCTAGTCATTAAGTTCAGAAGGATGGCACATAGCTCATAAGCTTGCTGCAAAGTCCAAACGTGGAAATCCATGTAAAGCACATGCAACATTGGCTTCCACGGTTTTGAGCCTTAACAGCTTTCACCCAAATCTTCCTGGGATAAAAAAGACACAGAAGTACACATGAAGGCTATTCTCAAAGAATAAATTTTAAAAGGATACAGAAATCACAGTAAAGTGAACAAACTAATGCACCAACTACAATCTTGTAATTGCATCAACAATTGGTTCCAAATAAAGATAAATCCCATCATCATAATGATGACTACGGTCATTCATATTACACTATAATAAAAATCAAGGGACTGGATAGCTGAGGTTCCATTCCCAGCACCTACATGGCTGGTCACATTAATTGCAACACATGGTCACAGCCATACATGCAGGCAAAACACCAATATACATAAAATAAAAAATAAAAGTTTTTTTTAAATATCAAATAACAATCATTTTAAGAATGGATGCAAAATTCTAAGGTTGTCAGAGTTGCTTGCTTCTGAGAGATATCTTTATTAAAATGAGTGAGACATCAGGTACACTCTAGCACTGTTGGGTCTAGATGGTCTACAGTTTCTTTTTCCAAATGTCTGACTCAGATGTGGCCCAGTGTTGCAGAAAACTTCCGGCACAATATAAAGCTAAGGAGGAGGAATGTCCTCCAGGGCAAAACAATTTCACAAGGCCATGGAAGAACAGAAGAAAGAGCTCAGTAAAGGGAATCAAAGACACTTTGCTCAAGCTCCATTTGCAATACTATCACTAGCAGCTATCTTCACAATATATAAAGAGCAGTAGGGAAAACAAAAACCATTCATTCTTGAAGCAAGCCCAGAGTCTTAGGACTCTCTACCATCACCCTCATTTCCAGTTTCCTGTAATGCCCATGGCTGACGGCTGTACAGGCCATGGCATACAACCCTTTCTTAACAACTCTCTAAAAATAGTCCCTCCAACAAGTTGCCTTTTGTGGTGTTAAGTAAATAGGATTTATGGGAACTGTGGTATAAAAAGGTCTAGGAGAATGTAAACAATACCTGGAATAGGTCGGAAACCCAGGTATATACAGTTAATGCTCCAGAGAAGGAACTGGTACATATTTGTTCTTCTACTCACAGATGAAATGTTTTTACACTCTATCTTAAATAAGTGCTGCAGAATTTAGAATGTGCTTTGTTTCCTTTTTAAGAGACTTATTTATTTTTATTGCATGTGCACTGGTGTTTTACCTGCACGTATATATGCCTGAGTGTGTCAGATCCCCTGGGAACTAGAGTTACAAACAGTTGTGAGCTACCATGTGGGTGGTAGAATTGAACCCAGGTCCTCTGGAAGAGCAGATAATGATTTTAACTGCTGAGCCATCTCTCCAGCTTCTAGTGTGTGTGGTGGGGGGGGTGGGTGGGTGTGGGTGTGTGTGTGCGCGCGTGGGGGTGTGTGTGGGTGTGTGTGTGTGTGTTTGGAAACAAGATCATTAACAATGGTAATGTTTTGAGATGAGTCTCAACATATTTGTCTTACCCACAACGTAACTAATGTATTTTGCAATGCTCACCACATTGGTATAAAGGTGTAAATGGTATAAAGAAATAGTACAAGAGGATAGTTTGGATTAATTCTACTTATTGAGAGAGCTTATTGTAAGGTAATTCAAAACTTATTTAAGTGTATATATTGAATTTATACAATTCACTTTGTTACAATGAAAATATAATAGAACTATATAAGGAGAAAGAAACCCAGGAAGAGTTCAT
This sequence comes from Ondatra zibethicus, assembly GCA_004026605.1. Lineage (NCBI taxonomy): Eukaryota > Metazoa > Chordata > Mammalia > Rodentia > Cricetidae > Ondatra > Ondatra zibethicus. The sequence goes on from PVIU01016476.1 coordinate 37,099, forward strand.
GGAAATCCTTGTGTCTCTTGTCTCGAGCATTACACCAAAGAAAGGAAGATTGTACATTTCAGTCCCTCTTATCAATGGCAAAAATCAACTAAATAAACTTTCAGATGTCTGAGCTTAACTTAAAACAGATTTTAAATTGTCATTTCCATCTAAAACTTGATCTAATCCACAATCAACATATTTCCTAAAGAATTGGTCTTGTCGAGAATTTTAAAACTGATGGCATGTTTTTAAATGATGATCTCCCTCGCTTTGTTTACTAAGCTGGGTTCATTTTGCAGGACCATCAAAAAGCAAGGACATGTGGGCAAAAATCATTAAACCTTATCTCCAGATATTTCTGACAATCAACTTTTGAAAAATTCTAAGATTATATGATATTACACATAAAATATCCTAAAGACTACACCAGGAAACTTCTATACCTGATAAACATCCTTCAAAGTTTTGCAGAATGCAAAAATAGCACAAAATTAGTAGTCTTTCTATATACAAATGATAAAAATATTGAGAAAGAAATGAGGGGGATGCCAGGATGGGTTACATCTGGTTGAGTCATTGACCAAAGAGATTCTACATATCTCATTGTATCAGGTGTTCCAACACAAACATCCCAGGGTGTTGCCAAGGCTATTGGGTACTCTCCACAACCTGATGGTAAATTCTTATTGCTGAAGACACACCTTCTTATGTCATCAAGCATGGAGAAATTGAGCTGGTGCCCATTAGAAGCTTTCACCCCTGCTGACTAGCATTCATGAGACTTTGCATGCTACTGGAGGAAACAAGGTAATAATCAGCTTCACCTACTATAGAAATTCCTGCAGCCAGTAGCTTTTAACTTACCCTCCCACTTGGGTGTGACCTCTTATACTATAAATGCTTATGTAAAACACATGGTCGCCCATTCGAGCAGAGGACTTTGATCTGTCAATCTACCCCTAAATAAATAACCCTTTATTATATTCAATTCTGAGCTAGTGTGAGGTTTCTTTTTAGCATCTGTCTTCATCTGGCACCTGCGTGGGTCCAAACTCCACACCTAAACTGGTCCACAGCCCAGAAAGTCTCACACCCCTAAAGGCCTAACTGGTCCATAGCCCAGAAAGTCTCCCACCCCTGCCTACTTGGCTTGCTTTTACCTACTATTTTTTTTTTTTTTTGTAAATCCCCTGCCACTGCAGAGCTAAGTGCGTGTGGCAACTTAGAAATTTTCCAAGCTCATGCACATTCCCTCCTCACTACCACATTCCCTCTCCATGGTGACCTGGGCAGTTTCCAGTTTGTGCTCCCTGCTCGTGAGATCTGGGCTTTTTGCTCGGTGTATGGAATTGATTTAATTGCTTTTAGCTTGTCAAGCAAAGCATATTTCTCAGTATTTAACCAGCACCAAGGCAGGAAACCAAAGCAGTGCTGGACTGTGCCTGTCACCATCAGTTCTGCTGCTACTGGTCACAACTCTGCAACCATGACACCTGCTGGACAATAAAGATAATTACACCTAAAACAATTAACCAAACCTCATAACACAGGTAAATATTTTATTGATTAACAAATCAATAAACTTGAAACTTAGATAATGGCAAACAACATTACCATTGAGAATTTTAGTAACGTTTTTGCTAATACTAAGGATTGGATTCTGCAAGGCTTATATGGTTATTGTGATAGATCTAATTATTGGATGTTGGGACTCAATTTTTTTTCTATATATTATATCTTTAAGAAAATAGTTTAAGATCCATCTGGAGTGGTAAGTATGTGCCTGCCCAGCCAGATGCCCCGGGAAGGGAATACAGGTGCCCTCCAATCCCCTAAACTTTCTGGCCATTCAGTGGGGCCTCTTCCCAGCTACTGGCTTTCTCTATGTATCCCACCCCAACTTGCCCCCAAATACCCCTTACCATCTTCAGGGTCCTAGGAGCCCTCAACTCAGCCTGCTTTGGAGCTGAGGCTCTGGGGCCAAAATGGTGAGTGCAAGGCTGCAGGGGTTGCTCTGTTCCACGGAGCCGGCATCTACCAAGCCCACCCATTTGTTTACGAGGTCATTGGCCACCAAGTGGCCCTGATCCAGTTCCAGTAGATCCATCTGGAAGGGGTCCTAAGATCTACCACCACAGCCTATTTCAGGGAGCAGAGTATCTGAGAGCAAACTCCAGTGCTGAGGGGATGTAAGGGAGGGCAGAACAAGAAAAATCCCCAAATAAACAGTTAGCCACAGCAAAAATCGTACCAAGCCACCAAGACACCCCTGACCACATTCAAAGGAAGAGATGGGCAGGTGCCAATGCAAGAATTCCTCCAACAAGCAACATGATAACACCAGAATCCAGCAAATATGCAACAGGAAGACTTGAACAACTTAATGCAGAAGAAGTAGAAGAAACTGACTTTAAACATAACATTATGAAAGCAATTGAGATCATTAAAGAGGATGTGAAAAACTCCTTTAAAGAAATGGATGAGAAGACTAACAAAAAGTTAGAAGAAATTAATAAATCCCTCAATTATACCCAAGAAAACCAAGAAAAAGCAATCAAACAGGTAATGGAAACAGTTCAAGACTTGAAAACTGAAATGGAGGCAATGAAGAAAACACAAACTGAGGGATGGCTGGATATGGAAAATCTGAGTAAACGAACAGGAACTACAGAGACAAGTATAACCAACAGAATACAAGAGATAGAAGAAAGACTCTCAGACGCTGAAGATACAATAGAGAAAATGAACTCATTGATAAAGAAAAAAACAAATCCAACAAATAGTTAACACAAAACATCCAGGAAATCTGGACACCATTAAAAGACCAAACCTAAGAATAATAGGGATAGAAGAAGGAGAAGAAGCACAGCTCAAAGGCCCAGAAAATATATTCAACAAAATTTTAGAAGAAAACTTTCCCAACCTAAAGAAGGATATTCCTATGAAAGTACAAGAAGCATACAGAACACCAAATAGACTGGATCAAAAAAAAAAAACTATCCCCTCACCATATAATAATCAAAACACAAAACATACAGAAAAGAAAGAATATTAAGAGCTGCAAAGGACAAAGGTCAAGTAATATATAAAGGTAAACCTATCTGAATTACACCTGACGTCTCTATGGAAATCATGAAAGCCAGAAGGTCTAGGATAGATGTGCTGCAGATACTAAGAGACCATGGATGCAAGCCCAGACTACTACACCGAGCAAAGCTTTCTTTCACCATCAACGGAGAAAACAAGATATTCCAGGATAAAAAAAAAAATTTAAGCAATACATAGCCACAAACCCAGCCTGCCAGAAAGTACGAGAAGGAAAACCACAACTAAAGGAAGGAAACAACACCCACAATAACACAGACATCTAAAAACCCTCCACCAGCACAACACAAAGAAGGGAAACACACAAACTCTACCAACAAAAAAATAATAATAATAACCAGAGTTAACAACCACTGGTCATTAATATCACTTAATATCAATGGACTCAATTTACCTATAAAAAGGCACAGGTTAAGAGAATGGATAAAAAAACAGGATCCAACATTCTGCTGTTTACAAGAAATACACCTCAACCACAAAGACAGACATTATCTCAGAGTAAAGGGTTGGGAAAAGGTTTTTCAATCAAACGGCCCTAAGAAACAAGCTGGTATGGCTATACTAATATCTAACAAAGTCAAGCTCAAACTAAAATCAATCAGAAGAGATGAAGATGAACAGTTTATACTCATAACAGGAGCAATTCATCAGGATGAAGTCTCAATCCTGAATATATATGCCCCTAATATAAAAGCACCCACATATGTAAAAGAAACATTACTAGAACTCAAAGCACGCATCAAACCCCACACACTAATAGTAGGAGATTTCAACACTCCTTTCTCACCAATGGACAGGTCAACCAGACAGAAACTTACCAGAACTAACAGATGTAATGAATCAAATGGACTTAATAGACATCTATAGAACATTCCACCCAAAGAGGAAAGAATATACCTTCTTCTCAACATCTCATGGAACCTTCTCAAAAATTGATCACATACTCAGTAACAAAGCAAACATCCACAGATACAAAAAAAAATTGGAGTAACCACCTGTGTCTTATTGGATCAAGATGGAGTAAAGTTAGAATTTCACAACAATGCTACCCCTAGAAAGCCTACAAACTCACAGAAACTAAACACTCAACTTCTGAACCATCTGGGTGCCTGAAGAAATAAAGAAAGAAAGAAAAGTTTTCCTTGAATTCAACAAAAATAAAGAAACAACATACCCAAACCTATGGGACACTGTGGAAGCAGTGCTAAGAGGAAAGTTCATAGCACTTAGTGCCAACAGGAAGAAAACAGAGAAAACACACATTAGTGACTTAACAGCACACCTGAAAGCTCTAGAAAAAAAAAGAAGCAGACTCACATAGAAGGAGTAGAAGACTGGAAATAATCAAACTGAGGGCTGAAATCAACAAAATAGAGAAACAGAAAACAATCCGAAGAATCAATGAAACAAAGAGCTGGTTCCTTGAGAAAATCAACAAAATGGACAAAACCTTATCCAAACTAATCAAAAGGCTGAGACAGAACACTCAAATTAACAAGATCAGAAATGAAAGGGGGACATAACAACAGATACTGAGGAAATTCAGAGAATCATTAGGTCTTACTACAAAAGCCTGTCTGCCACAAAATTGGAAAATGTAAAAGAAATGGACAGTTTTTTTTTTAGAGAAATACCATACACCAAAATTAAATCAAGACCAGGTGAACAATTTAAATAGACCTGTAAGTCGCAAGGAAATAAAAGATGTCATCAAAAATCTCCCATCAAAAAAAAAAAAAAAACCACAGGACCAGATGTTTTTAATGCAGAATTCTACCAGAACTTCCAAGAAGAGTTAATACGTATACTCCTTATTGTATTTCACATAATAGAAACAGAAGAGTCATTGCCAAACTCTTTTTATGAAGCTACAGTTACCCTGATACCAAAAACACAACCAAGAAAGAGAATTACAGACCAATCTCACTCATGAACATTGATGTAAAAATTCTCAATAAAATATTGGCAAACTGAATCCAAGAACACTTCAAAAAAATTATCCATTATAATCAAGTAGGCTTCATCCCAGAGACGCAGGGCTGGTTCAACATATGAAAATCTATCAATGTAATCCATCGTATAAATAAACTGAAAGAAAAAAACCATATTATCATTTCATTGGATGCTGGAAAAGAAATTAACAAAATTCAACACCCCTTTATGATAAAGGTCTTGGAGAGATTATGGATAAAAGGATCATATCTAAATATAATAAAAGCAATATATAGCAAGCCAACAGCTAACATCAAATTAAATGGAGAGAAACTCAAAGCCATTCCACTAAAATCAGGAACAAGTCAAGGCTGTCCACTCTCTCCATATCTCTTCAATAAAGTACTTGAAGTTCGAGCAACACCTATGACAAAATATAAGGAGATCAATGGGATACAAATTGGAAAGGAAGAAGTCAAGCTTCCGTTATTTGCAGATGATATGATCATGTACATAAGTGACTCCAAAAACGCTAGCAAAGAACTCCTACAGCTGATAAATACCTTCAGTGAAGTGGCAGGATACAAGATCAACTCAAAAAAATATACACAAAGGATAAAGAAGCAGAGAGGGAAATCAGAGAAACATCACCTTTTACGATAGCCACAAATAGCACAAAGTATCTCAGGATAACACTAACCAAGGAAGTGAAAGATCTATTTGACAAGAACTATAAGGCCTTGAAGAAAGAAATTGAAAAGGATACCAGAAAATGGAAGGAGCTCCCGTGCTCCTGGATTGGTAGGATCAATATAGTAAAAATGGCAATTCTACCAAAGGCAATGTATAGATTCATTGCAATCCCCATCAAAATCCTAACAAAATTCTTCATAGACCTTGAGAAAACAATCACTAACTTTATATGGAAAAACAAAAGCTCAGGATAGCCAAAACAATCCTATACAATAAAGGAACTTCCAGAGGCATTACCATCCCTGACTTCAAACTCTATTACAGAGCTACAGTAATGAAAACAGCTTGGTATTGGCACAAAATCAGAGACATTGACCAATGGAATAGAATTGAAGGTCCAGATATTAATCTACAAACCTATGAACACCTCATATTTGACAAAGAAACTAAAATTATACTATGGACGAAAGAAAGCATCTTTAACAAATGGTGCTGGCATAACTGGATGTCAACCTGTAGGAGAATGAAAATAGATCCTTATCTATCACCATGCACAACAATCAACTCCCAATGGATTAAAGACCTCAATATAAATCTGACCACACTGAACCTGATAGAAGAGAAAGTGGGATGTAGCCTGCAATACATGGGCACAGGAGACCACTTCTTATGTATAACCCTAGTGGCACAGACAGGAAGGGCAACAATGAATAAATGGGACCTCCTGAAACTAAAATCTTCTGTAAAGCAAAGGACATAGTCATTAAGGCAAAAAGGCATCCTACTGAATGGGAGAAGATCTTCAACAACCCCACAACAGACAAAGGACTGATCTCCAAAATATATAAAGAACTCAAGAAACTAGATATTAAAATTCTAAATAACCCAATTAAAAAATGGGGTAATGATCTGAACAGAGAATTCTCAACAGAAGAAGTTCAAATAGCCAGAAGATACTTAAGGTCATGTTCAACTTCCTTACTGATCAGGAAAATGCAAATCAAAACAACTTTGAGATACCATCTTACCTGTCAGAATGACTAAAATCACAAACACCAATTGGTGAGGGAGAATTGTCTGTATTCTGTCAATCATGATTTAAATAAATGCTGATTGGCCATTAGCCAGGATGTATAGGTGGGACAACCAGACAGGAAGTAGAGGCAGAGCAAGGAGAATGGGAGAATTCTGAGAAGTAGGAAGCTCTCTTGGCACTCCTGCCTGGACCACCGAAGAAGCAGGATATGACCTGCCCCACCAAGAAAGGTACTGAGCCATGTGGCTAACATAGATAGGGATAATGGGTTAATATAAGCTACAGGAGCTAATGGGAGGCCTGAGCTAATGGGCCAATCAGTTTATAATCTTCTGGAGATCTCTGTGTGATTTTCTTTGTGACCTAATGACTGTGGGACCTGGTGGGAGGACAGAAACCAACCAGGCCCTCATGTTACAACCAATGATAGCCTATGCTGGAGAGGATGTGGAGTACGGGGAACACTCATCCTTTGCTTGTGGGAATGCAAACTTTTGCAACCACTTTGGAAATCAGTGTGGTGGTTTCTCAGGAAATTTGGAATCAACCTACCTCAGGACCCAGCAATACCACTCTTGGGAATATACCCAAGAGATGCCCAATCATACTATAAAAGCAGTTGTTCAGCTATGTTTATAGCAGCATTATTTGTATAGCCAGAACCTGGAAACAACCTAGGTGCCCCTCAATGGAAGAATGGACAAAGAAACTGTGGGATATATACACATTAGAATACTACTCAGCGGTAAAAAATAATGACATCTTGAACTTTTCTTGCAAATGAATGGAAATAGAAAACACTATCCTTAGTGAGATAATCCAGACCCAAAAGGAGGAATATGGTATGTACTCACTCATTAGTGGACTCTAGCCATAAACAAAGGACATTAAGCCTATAGCTTACAAGCCTAGAAAAGCCAAATAGCAAGGTGAACCCAAAGAAAAACATATATAGGTCCTCCTAGAAATTGGAAACAAACAAGATCACCGGGCAAAAGTTGGGAGCATGGGTGTGGGGGTAGGGGTGGAGTGGGATTGGGGGAA
>PVIU01016477.1:0-28879 GCA_004026605.1 Ondatra zibethicus
TAATTATGTTATTCTTTAATAATAAATAACAACCACCAATACTGATAAACAATAATCTAGGTAAAAATACATTTCCAACAATTTTGTTCCTTTAAAAATATAATAAGGGATGATTTAAAAGAGGTATTTCTATTTTAAAAATAAAGTAGGTATTAAGGTTTAAATAATAATTTTTATAAGGTTTTCATATCCTAAAGCAGCGGTTCTCAGCTGTTTTGTCCCCTCTGGTGGGGGGCATCAAATGACCTCTTCACAGAGGTTTCCTAAGACTAGAGAAAAATACAGATATTTACATTATAATTTGTAACAGTAGTAAATTTATAGTTATGAAGTAGAAATGAAAATAATTTTATGGTTGGGGGTCACCACAACATAAGGAACTGTATTAAAGCATTGCAGCATTAGGAAGGTTGAGAATCACTGTTCTAAGGTAACACTTAGTAGATAGTTGATCTATAAAAGCCATGTGAATGAGTACTAAATAGCAAATAACATAATTTTTATTGTTTCATAATTATGTGTGTATTAAGTAGGAATACTAAATAAAACATTTAAAAAGAATATTTACAAATTATTCTTCAAAATTAACAGTTTGCTACATCATTATGAATAATCATACTAAATAATTCCTAAATCAATTGGAATACCAAGAATAATGAAACAACCTTAGATATCCAAATGCAGGAAAGATTTTTGAAATGTGCTTTATTTGTACAGTGTTCATCTAAGAGGTTTGCATAGTTATGGCAAAATAGCTTACATCATGCATTTATTATTTCTTTTTTAATACAACAGGATTTAATATAGTTTATAGTATCTAAATAGGCTTGACTAATTTATATTTTATCAAGAATAATTACATTTTTTGCAATATTGTTTTTTTCTTCTTAACAGATACCACCTTTAAAATTGATGTAAAATATCTCTTATGGTTTAATGATAGTTACAATTTTATCATCATAATACTCAAAATGTGGCTGTTAGTTACCTTTTCAATGCTTAAATAACATGTCAGATTGAGAAACTAGAATTCTTATGCCATCACAGTTGAGCAAGTCACCTATTCTAATACCTACTCTAGGTCTCTGGCCTTCAGGATTTTACCTCAACTCTCTGAACCTTCCTTTAACATCTATTGAGAGGTTCACTCCAGTGATCTAGAATAGGAATATTCTAACTCAATTAAACTAATCATGATAATCCTTTGTAGGCATCTCTCAGGTAATTCTAGAACTCATCCAGATGAGAGCTGAGATTAATTATCATACTGTTTTACTTATTATTAATACCCAATACAATGAATATAGTGTAAATAATAGTATTTAAATCATTCTGTATACTATGTGAGTACTTGCTGCAACTTGTAGCTTAGGCAATAAATACAAAGCAAATGTCTTTACATGCTCACCACCAATGCCACTATCATAAATATCTGTCTATATTTTGATCACAAAATGGTTTAATCCTCACATGCAGAGGGAATATGGATCAAAATCTCCAATTTTAAAGTCGCTCTGAATTTTCTCTGTTTCTTCACTCTTGTTGCATGATTAGCAAAATTTCAGAGTTGTTTACTCAATACCTAATATGTCTGGGGAACTTTCTGTTTCATTTGGCTTGTTCCTTGTACTTTATTCATTTGTATCTATTACTAGGGTCAAAGCAGCCTCATCTCTAGAGAAAGCCTTGGCAGTTTAAGCCAGACTCAATAAGCCTTTCTATATACCCACAGAGCAGTCCTTGTTTGGTTGTTCAACTTGCCCTTGCTCATATCTGTGATATCTGTGATGACAATGTCTTCTATATTTAGAAGCATCCTCAGGAGAACTGTTGGCAGTGTTTATGTGTCCAGTATCCCTCATTAATAATCTTCATTCTCTTATGCATTCAGTTATAAAATGCTTTTCAGACTTTTTACAAAACTTTTAAGTAATATGCAACAAGATTTGTCATATTTCTTTATACTTTAAAGAAAGCCACCAAATACCTTGAATATAATGGGGTCACTCAAGAGATTGAAATTAACAAAAATAACAATTATGAAAGCAACTGAGATGGTGCAACTGAGAGATAATTAAAGGCCAAGTTGGATGCTATGCAAGAAAAAAATATCAAAGAGAGGCCAAACTTTCAGATTAATCATGGAAAATAAACATGCCTTCTAGAAGTAAGATGTTTGTACCAGGGATTTAAGAATGTCCATAAAAGAGTAAAATTTTTAAAATAGTATTGTGTAATCTTAGCACATTTCTGAACTTCCATGTGTCACAATCTTCAAGAAAACAGATTCCATTAACAGTGAGATAGTAATTCTGACTTTTAATTATGTTTCTTAAAGAACAGCAAAGTATTTGCAATTATGCAAAGTATCATACTACTGTCATGCTTTCATTCTGTACTTTTTTACCCCCTCCTGTTTCCCCTGAAGCCTCTCTTCATGTCTCTCCTTCTCTATACAACATCAAAACATAATTCATCCCAAGGGCTCTTTTCCAATTCCTTTGCTGAGTTCCCTTTTCTTTCCTGCTTGATAGGAGTTACTCCTGACATAATTCAAATTCCCTATTCTTATACCTCTTCCCTGAATACCATAATCTGCATAATAAGGCCCAAGAACTAGGGCAGCGGTTCTTCTGGGTATGGAAGACACCATGGTATTTCAGTATAACTGGTTTCTCTTACAAGCACAGGCAGTTTGTTTTCTGCATTTATAAACTCTATGATGAGAAGAGAGCCATAGGTTTCTCTGGATTGCCAAAAATGTCCATGATGCAAAACACATTTTGAGGAATCTCTGAAAGTAAGGAAAAGGATGGGGTAATTGAAAATGTTCGCTGTTATTTATTTATTCTTTCTTTCTGCATTTTTTTGTCTCTGAATCTCTTTAAAGTACTTTCATAATTGTGGAAAACAGTGAGCAGTCTACGAAGTCAAGTAGAATGAGGCAGGAAGTGATGAGAATGGAACACTGATTTCTTATAAATAGAAAGGAAAGAGGTAGAACTGCCACCATCCTGTGTATACACGGCCACACCCTCCTCATAAAGATGGGAAGGGCTCATTCTTCTATTCTGTATTCCAATTTAGCTTAGATTATCCCACTACTATTCTTATTAATTTCCTCCAAAATCTCTACAGTCCAAAGCTAGTGAGAAAATATTCAAACTTTCTCTAGACTTCCTAATTCAAAGCAGATTATTTCCTACCCCAAATAAAAGGGAAATCAACTGTCACATTTCAAATATTTCACAGCAGATACCCAGCCATCTAATTTTCTCCCTATCTATGCCCTCTCTCCCCCCCACCTCTGCTATTACCTGAACTAAAATCTTGAAGGAAGTAGGTTTTTGAAAGACATCTCTGGCAGCTTTTAGTATTGTTGAAAAAAAAAATCAACCACCTGCCATCAGTTCTGTGACAATTTATAGTGTTGCTAGCACCATGATGGTTCAGAATATTTGTGAATATATTATTTTTGACAAGTTCCTCTTCCAATTAGGACTGCACAAAACTCTCCATTCACAGTCAAAATTCTGAGCAGTGTTATTCCTTGACTTGCTAAGGAGTTTTACAGATAGGAAACAGAGAAGTATGTAGGCTTAGGGCAGATGTGGGCAGAGGAAAAGATCACTCTATGGTTTTTTTTTTTAATGACTGGGTCAGTATCCAGGGGCAGCACAGACTATCAATTTGCTGAATATTAAGTCACCTTCTGCTTTCAGCTGTTTGACAATAGCAAAATTATCCCATGATACCAAAACTTTCACTTTTGTGAAGGCAGCAGAACCCAAATTATTCTCACAAATACAAAATTTGGAAGAAACCAATCCAAATTTGAACTTTCCACTTGAGAACAGATTGAATATGACAAGTCTCCTCACTTATGAACCACTCACTAAACCAAGGAACTCCATGAAAGCTCAGGAAGAGCACAAAGAGCAAATCCCTTTAAATGGGCATTAACAGTAAACAGTCACCAGCTACTAAGTGGTCATATTGCTTTAGTATCAGCCTCTAAAAACTTCTAAAATTATGACTATTACAGATGAGCAGTAATTTCACCATTTGTTACATTGTAAATAACAGGGAAAATTTAAAAAACTGAAATATTTCACATGTATTAAATGCTTCATAAAGATATTAATCCATATAATTTTGCCCCTGATCTCTAGTTTACATACAAAGACATTTGTGGTGTTAAAGACATGAATAAAGAAGGGTGAGTCACTTGCTGAATGTAATATTAGTAGAGTATGTTTCTGAGTCTGTTTGGATTCAGTGCCCATTCTGTATCTACATAGTTATGTAGAACATCACACAAATATAGATGCCAGACTTCAGTCAATGTTCTTTCTATTGTCTTAAAGTTATAATACATTGTAGATAAGACTTCTTTTGTTTGGCACCTGGCTTTGCATATAATGCATACAACTGTGTCTGCACATTTCCTCTGAAGTCAGCATTGGTCATGTTTTACTACCCATTCATTATATAGAATATATAAATTTACAAACTCCACTTTCTCTATCATTTCTGAGTTACTAGTTCCAGCCTTAGCTGAAATCTACTTTGTAGGTGGAGACTGTTTGTTTGTTTCCCAGTCACCTAGACCTGAAACTATATCAATTACAACACTGTTTGACTAATATCTTAGGCTTCTTATTAAGTAATTCTTATATCTTAAATTAACCCATTAGTTCTTGTCTGTGTTAGCCACATGGCTTGGTATTTCTGTAAACACAATAATAACAAAACAATAGAGACAACACTTTGATCATAGTTAGAAACCAAGAGGTGCTCTAGAATAGAAGTAATAATCCTCATGAAACAATCAGTTCTGAGAATCCATAACCTAAGCTCTGGAAAGAATTTGAAGGTCATTCAGGTCAATCCTCTGAGTGACGTATGTCCTAATATTTTTCTGTTTCATAAAGATCCCATCAATGAGAATATAATTATTATTTTTAATACTCATCTTTCAAATTGAAAGCAGATGTACTTAGTATCTACTGGCCACTTGGAAATTAAGATGGATTAGACTTTTCATCATCTATCTTCCTAGAGTAATGATCCAAGACATCTTGTCATCATTGAAATGTAGATTGAACCTCCTTGTTTGCGAGAACATTCTGCTCAATTTATGGTAATTTCTGTGATTTATGCATAACACAGAGGGAAACAGCCTGTTGTAGATTTCCAAGACACAGTGTGGGCAGCCCTGTGTATGCACAAATCCAGTTATGTGTTAACAGGATTTGTCCACATACCTTCTGCCCAATCTGCCCAATGCCTTGAAATATTGCAGCTGCTTTTCATTTCCTCTTAAATCTAATTGGCAACAGTGTCCACAGTAGAGCTCTACTCAACAACTGAAGCACAACTCCAGGCAAGAACACACAGGTGGCCAAAACAGTCATTACTGCCACCAGGAAGCAAACATTTCTACAGCAGGATACCATCTGGGGAATTCAATTATTATGTTAGACTAAGGTAAAAACATTTCATCTTCAATTGAATATTGCTTTATAATGGCAATTCTCACACACCACTTCTTATCTAGGGTTGATTTTGTTTCCCATGGGATGCTGGGAAGTATCTACAGACATCTGTAGCTGTCAGGAGAGAGCAGTGCTACTCAGCAAGTATGCTAGGCTTGCTGTGAAATACTATAGAATGGACCAGGAAAGCCCTCAAATGAAACAATTGTCAAGTAAAAAGCTTCGATAATGTTGCGTTTGAAAGTCTGCTCAAAGACACTGCAAACCAACCTGACAAAATCATATGTGACCTCTGTCCTTCATCAACAATTAAGATGCAGTCCACAACCCCTGCTGGAGAACAAATCGCTGGCATGCATGGCTGCATGGCAACTAATTCGGTATGATATTTCAGTGTGGTTGACATTTATAAGAAACCTCTTTTATATATCTTGATCAGGAAAACAGAAGTATCCACAAAAATGTAGATTCTTTCGAATGTTACTGCTGGAAGGGATTTTTATAGCTTACCATGTTCAATTTTATTTCCTAAAATCGCCAACACAGCAAGATGCATGGGGTCCCCTGATTGAAGACTATTGAATCAAATAACCTGGGGAGATCATGGCTTAAACTGACAGTAATATTTGATAGATGTGGGAACACTTACAGAAACTGAAAATGCTGAAAGACAATCAGGCTCTCCAAGAGATAATGAAAGCAAGATAAGAAAATGGGAAACTTATTAGAACATAAAATCTTTCACTTCTATAATATTGGTTAATGTTACCTTAATAAAATTGCCCCGTAAAAACTCCATATTCATAGTTAGAAAACATGGTGCTAAAGACAAAGTTATTTACTCTAGTTTGATCACGAAGCAGGACAAGAGAGACCTCAACAAGGCCCACCCCACCAAGCCATCTTTCCTGTTTGTTTCAATAGCTATTACTTTAAAAAAGATGAGTTAATTAAATTGTTATACCATAGTATATTCTATAGTGTTTTCTATAAAATATTATTTTTATATCTATGTATGTGTGTGTGCCACATATGTGCATGTGCCCACTCAAACCAGAAGTGAAGTGGTCAGATCTCCTGGAATGGCACTTATAAGTGATTGCAGACTACCCAACCTGAGGGATGGGAACCAAAGTCCAGTTTTCTGGAAAAGAAAAAAAATGTTCTCAACCTCTTACTTATCTCTCCAGCCCAAGGGTGACTTTTGACTGAGCATTTCCAAATCTGTTATATCATTTAATTCTGTAACACATATAAGTTACATTTTTTCACTACTCTTTCCTCCTCTTCATCTTCATCATTTGGTCTTTCATCTTCATTAATAGCATTTAAAAATACACACTCAAGCCCTAACATCACCATCAGAGTAGTGGTTTGTTATTTCGAGGCCTAATACAAGTTGCATCACTTTGGAGTCACTCAGTGATTGCTAAATTAGCACCTCAGGAAGGGACCAGGGGGAAAGCTCAGTTGCCACACCAGCATGAGGACCTGAGTGTGATCTGCAGCACTTACACAAAATCTTGAGCATGCTGATATGATTACATTTATAATTCCACTGCTGAGGAAGGAGACAGAGGAAGAGTCACCAGGTTTCCTGACTGACCACTCTGGCCTTATCAGTGAGTATCAGGTCCATGAGGAAGACTGTCTCAAAACACAAGACAGATTTCACTGAGGAATGACATCAGGGGTTGTTAGGTTGCCAACCACACAAACAAACACACACACACATGTGCCCCTGTTCATACACGTGCAAACCCAACCAAAGTCATGTGCATGCATACACACACACAAGGATCATGTTATAGAAAAATAATACATAGAGAGAAATACAAACAGGACCACTTGAAGATTGAAATAAACATTTTAAGAAATATCTATTATACTGAGATCTTTATAGCTGTTTTTGTTTGTTTGTTTTGTTACATGTAGTTTTATTGATTTAAAGTGCAAGCACAGTCAAGCAAAGTAGACCTGTAAAAGAGGAGCAGAAAGCACACATTCTCCAGGAATGCCTCTGACAGAGCTGCAGAGTGAGTGAAGGGAAACTGCAGAAATCTTTCGTTTGCACTGCGTTCTTAGACAAGCAGCACACAGAAGCCAGCTGGGCTGACTTTACACTTTAGCACATTAGCTCACATTTATTTGATTTCATGCAAAAGGCCAGTGATTTTGCTGAGTAAAATTTCTCAGTGAAGCTACATGAAGAGACACAATGATGAGCAATGAACTTTTCAGGACGATTCAGTGAAACTAGGCAGAATTAAACACTTCAACCCTTCCCACTTTATCTGTACTTTTATTTCAAATGGCCATGGAATTCACCAAACCTGATATTTAGCTCATGTTTCAGTTTTAAAACTAGAAATATTTCACTAGATCAGAGCTGTGGCAGATTTTCTGTAATATGTCGCAAACAGGTTTTATTGTTCAGCAGACTACACCTTCCTGCACAAGTTGGTCAGTTCTCCTAACGTAGAGTCTAGAGATGGTTAAAGCAAGCCCCAGATTTATTACAAATAATTATTGTATAGAAGAACATCTCATTAGTGAAAAATACTTAACATTAGGACACGTTACCAATTTAAACGGTGACAATCATAAAAGGGCAGATAAAATTAGCGTCTAATTAGTTCACTTCTACATCTAGGATTTATGTTTTAATGTCTAGCCACTGGAAATCATTTATAAACTCTTAGATGACCTCAAAGAACATAGCAAGACAAGTTACAATATCCCTAATGATATGTCAGTTTTTTTTTTCTTCTTGTTTTGTTTTCCGAGACAGGGTTTCTCTGTATCTTTGGAGCCTGTCTTGAAACTGGCTCTTGTAGACCAGGCAGGCCTCTAACTCACATATATCCATCTGCCTCTGCCTCCCAAGTTCTGGGATTAAAGACATGGGCCACCACGGCCCCGCAGGTATGACAATTTTCTAACAAGTTCATGTATCCATCATTTATTCATATGCCATTGTGCATGGATCCTAACAGAACCAATACTAAGTTAACAGAAAAGGGTAGTAATGGTAAAAATTTTAGGTATTGGAACAGAGGAGATCCATCTAGAGGGGTGAGTGTGTACCCACCTGGCCGGACGGTCCAGGAGGCAGTGCAGGGCCCCTCCAGCTCCTGCTTCAGGAGCTTCTTGGTTCCACCCGACCTTATCTCCCGCAAGCCTGCCCTATTGTTGGCAAGGTCCTTGGCCCAGAAAAAGTTCCTGCTCTTGCACTGAAGAGATCCAATCAGAGGGCACTCCTTTCCCTCTGCTTGATCTTTAGATCCACCAGCACAGCCAGTTCCAGTGTTGAGGGGTACTAATAGAGGGCAGATCAAGAAAATCCCCCAAGTACACAATCAGTCACAGCAAAGATTGGAACAAGACGCCAAGACTCTCCAGGCTGCATTTTAAAAGAAAGATGGGCAGGCACCAAAGCAAGAATTCCTCCAACAACCTGAAAAGCAAGATGACAACACCAGAATCCAGTGAACATACAACAGGAAGACTTGAACACCCTATTCCAGAAGAAGTAGAAGAAATCGACTTTAAACGTAGCATTTATGAAAATAATAGAGGCCCTTAAACAGGGTGTGAAAAACTCCTTTAAAGAAATGGATGAGAAGACGAACAAAAAGTTAGAAGAAATGAATAAATCTCTCAAAGATACCCAAGAAAAGCAATCAAACAGGTAATAGGAACAATTGAAGTCATGAAAACCGAAATGGAGCCAATGAAGAAAACACAAACCGAAGGATGGCTGGGTATGGAAAATCTGGGTAAGCGAACAGGAACAACAGAGACAAGTATAACAAACAAAATACAAGAGATAGAAGAGAGAATCTCAGATGCTGAAGATACGATAGAGAAAATAAACTCATTGATCAAAGAAAACAGCAAATCCAAAAAATTCTTAATACAAAACATCCAGGAAATCTGGGACACCAGGAAAGGAACAAACCTAAGAATAATAGGGGTAGAAGAAGGAGAATTCCAGCTCAAAGTCCCAGAAAATATATTCAACAAAATTATAGAAGAAAACTTTCCCAACCTAAAGAAGGGAACGTACAAGAAGCATACAGAACACCAAATAGACTTGATCAAATTAAAAATCCCCTCACCATATAATAATCAAAACACAAAACATACAGAGTAAAGAAAGAATATTAAGAGCTGCAAAGGAAAAAGGTCAAGTAACATACAAAGTTAAACCTATCAGAATTCCACCTGACTTCTCAATGGAAACCATGAAAGCCAGGAGAGCTTGGACAAATGTGCTGCAGCATTCATGCAAGCCCAGACTACTATACCCAGCAAAGCTTTCTTTCACCATCGATGGAGAAAACAAGATATTCCAGGATAAAAATAAATTTAAGCAATACATAGCCACAAACCCAGCCTTACAAAAAGTACTAGAAGGAAAACCACAACTAAAGGAAGCAAACAACACCCACAATAACGCAGATATCTAACAACCCTCCACCAGCACAACTCAAAGAACGGAAACACACAAACTCTACTACCAAAAAAAAAATAACCTGAGTTAACAACCACTGGTCATTAATATCATTTAATATCAATGGACTCAATTCACCTATAAAAAGGCACAGGTTAAGAGAATGGATACCAAAACAGTATCCAACATTCTGCTGTTAAAAAGAAACACACCTCAAACACAAAGACAGACATTATCTCAGAGTAAAGGGCTGGGAAAAGGTTTTTCAATCAAATGGCCCTAAGAAACAAGCAGGTACGGCTATACTAATATCTAACAAAATAGACTTGAAAATTAAATCAATCAGAAGAGATGGAGATGGACACTTTATACTCATAACAGGAATAATCCATCAGGATGATGTCTCAAGCCTGAATATCTATGCCCCTAATATAAAAGCACCAACATATGTGAAAGAAACAACACTAGAACTTAAAGCACACATCAAACCCCACACACTAATAGTAGGGTATTTCAACACTCCTCTCTCAACAATGGACAGGTCAACCAGACAAAAACTTAACAGAGAAATATGAGAACTAACTGATGTTATGAATCAAATGGACTTAACAGACATCTACAGAACATTCTACCCAAACAGAAAAGAATATACATTCTTCTCAGCAACTAATGGAACCTTCTTGAACATTGATCACATACTCGGTAACAAAGCAAACATCCACAGATACAAAAAAATTGGAGTAACCACCTATGTCTTATCAGATCACCATGGAGTAAAGTTAGAATTTAACAACAGTTCCATCCCCAGAAAGCCTACAAACTCATGGAAACTTAAAAGTCAACTACTGAACCACTTCTGGGTCAAGGAAGAAATAAAGAAATTAAAGTCTTCCTTGAATTCAACGAAAATAAAGACACAACATACCCAAACCTATGGGACACTATGAAAGCAGTGCTAAGAGGAAAGTTCATAGCACTTAGTGCCCACATGAAGAAAATGGAGAAAGCACACATTAGTGACTTAACAGCACACCTGAAAGGTCTAGAAAAAAAGAAGCAGACTCACCCAGAAGGAGTAGAAGACTGGAAAGAATCAAACTGAGGGCTGAAATCAATAAAATAGAGACACAGATAACAATCCAAAGAATCAATGAAACAAAGAGCTGGTTTCTTGAGAAAATAAACAAGATCGACAAACCCCTATCCAAACTAATCAAAAGGCAGAGAGAGAACACTCAAATTAATAAGATCAGAAATGAAAAGGTGGATGTAACAGCAGACACTGAGGAAATTCAGAGAATCATTAGGTCTTACTACAAAAGCCTGTATGCCACAAAATTGGAAAATGTAAAAGAAATGGACAGTTTTTTTAGGTAAATACCATATACCGAAATTAAATCAAGACAAAATGAACAATTTAAATAGACCTATAAGTAGCGAGGAAATAGATGCTGTCATCAAAAACCTCCCAACCAAAAAAAGCCCAAGGCCAGATGATTTTAAGGCAGAAATCTAACAGAACTTCCAAGAAGAGCTAATACCTATACTCCTTAATGTGTTTCACATAATAGAAACAGAGGAGTCATTGCCAAACCCTTTTTATGAAGCTACAGTTACCCTGATACCAAAACCACACAAAGACACAACCAAGAAAGAGAATTACAGACCAATCTCACTCATGAACATCAATGCAAAAATTCTCAATAAAATACTGGCAAACCGAATCCAAGAACACATCAAAAAAAATCATTCATTATGATCAAGTAGAACTTCATCCCAGAGATTCAGGGCTGGTTCAACATATGAAAATCTATAAATGTAATCCATCCTATAAATAAACTGAAAGAAACAAACCATTTGATCTTTACACTAGATGCTGAGAAATCATTTGACAAAATTCAACACCCCTTTATGATAAAGATCTTGGAGAGATTAGGGATACAAGGTTCATATCTAAATATAATAAAAGCAATATACAGCAAGCCGACAGCTAACATCAAATTAAATGGAGAGAAACTCAAAGCGATTTCACTAAAATCAGGAACAAGACAAGGCTGTCCACTCTCTCCATGTCACTTCAATATAGTGCTTGAAGTTCTAGCAATAGCTATAAGACAACATAAGGAGATCAAGGGGATTCGAATTGGAAAGGAAGAATTCAAACTTTCATTATTTGCAGATGATATTATAGTGTACATAAGTGACCCCAAAAACTGTACCAAAGAACTCCTACAGATGATAAAACCTTCAGTGATGTGGCAGGATACAAGATCAACTCAAAAAAAAAAAAATCAGTAGCCCTCGTATACACAAAGGATAAAGGAGCAGAGAGGGAAATCAGAGAAATATCACCTTTCATGATAGCCACAAATAGCATAAAGTATCTTGGGGTCACACTAACCAATGAAGTGAAAGATCTATTTGACAAGAACTTTAAGGCCTTGAGGAAAGAAATTGAAGAGGATACCAGAAAATGGAAGGATCTCCCATGCTCCTGGATTGGTAGGATCAATATAGTAAAAATGTCAATTCTACTGAAGGCAATCTATAGATTCAATGCAATCCCCATCAAAATCCCAACAAAATTCTTCATAGACCTTGAGAGAACAATAACTAACTTTATATGGAAAAACAGAAAGCCCAGGATAGCCAAAACACTGCTTTACAATAATGGAACTTCGGGAGGCATTACCATCCTGGACTTCAAACTCTATTACAGAGCTACAGTAATCAAAACAGCTTGGTCATGGCATAAAAACAGAGATGTTCACCAATGGAATTGAATCGAAGACCCAGATGTTAATCCACAAACCTATTAACACCTCATATTTGACAAAGAAGCTAAAACACCAAGGATAGCCTATGCTGGAGAGGATGTGGTGTAACGGGAACACTCATCCATTGCTGGTGGGAATGCAAACTTGTGCAGCCACTTTGGAAATCAGTGTGGTGGTTTCTCAGGAAATTGGAAATCAACCTACCTCAAGATCCAGCAATACCACTCTTGGGAATATACCCAAGAGATGCCCAATCATACTACAAAAGCATTTGTTCAACAATGTTCATAGAAGCATTATTTGTAATAGCCAGAACCTGGAAACAACCTAGGTGCCCCTCAATGGAAGAAAGGATAAAGAAAATGTGTAATATATACACATTAAAGTGCTACTCGGCGGTAAAATACAATGACATCTTGATTTTTGCATACAAATGGATGGAAATAGAAAACACTATCCTTAGTGAGATAACCCAGATTCAAAAAGAAGAATATGGTATGTACTCACTCATTAGTGGGCTCTAGCCATAAACAAAGGACATTAAGCTTATAGTTTACAACCCTAGAGAAGCCAAATAGCAAGGTGAACCCAAAGAAAACATATATAGATCCTCCTGGAAACTGGAAGAAGACAATATCACTGGGAAAAAGTTGGGAGCATGGGGGTAGGGGTAGGAAAGGGGCAGGGGAGAGGGATAAGGAGAAGGGAGAAGAGAAGGACTGGGGAGAGCTTGGGGGAGTGGGAGGGTGGAGATCGAGGAAGGGCAGATATTGGAGCAGGAAAGAAGATATCTACATTAAGGGAACCATTTTAGGGTTGGCAAGACACTTGGCTCTAGAGGGGATCCCAGATGTCCATGGGGATGTCCCCAGCTATGTACTTGGGCATCAGAGGAGAGGGTGCCTGAACTGGCCTTGTCCCATAGTCACACTGATGAATAAACTGAATATCACCATAGAAATTTCGTCCGATGGATGGAGATAGAGACACAGACCCACATCCACATCAGAGCAATGGACTGAGTTCCCAAGGTCCAGTTGAAGAGCAGAAGGAGGTAGAAGATGAACAAGGAAGTCAGGACTGTGAGGGGTTGGTCGACCCACTGAGAAAGTGTGCCTAATCTAATGGAAGCTCACCAAATCCAGCTGGACCGGGTCTGAACCAGCATGTGATCAAACCAGACTCTCTGAATGTGACTGCCAATGGGGGCAGACTGAGAAGCCATCGATAATGTCACTGGGACCTGTCTCTTTTGCATGTATTGGCTTTTTGGGACCCAGTTTACTTGGATGCACACCTTCCTAGGCCAGGATGGAGTGGAGAGGGCCTTGGACTTCCCACAGGGCAGGGTACCCTGCCCTCTCTTAAGTATGGAGTGGGAGGGAGAGGGTTAGTGGGGGAGCGCGAGGGCAATGGGAGAAGGGAAGGAAGTGTAAATTTTTGAATGGAAAAAATTTAAAAAATTTTAGGTATTAAAATAAAGAGGATCAGATAATCTCAAACAGCACAATTCATATGCACAAAGCATGGCAACAAGAGTATTCATTGCTAGATTGTCAATATAAATAAAAGTTTGGAAGAAATATAAATTTTAATCAACAAAGAAATGGCTCAAATAATATAAATAATTCATAGTGTGGAATAAAACAACAGCAATGGGTATATAAAAATAATAACATGTAGAGTTTGAGTGAATAAAGCCAGTTGCTAAACAAGTATGACCACATAAATATTGTAAATTTATAGGCAAGTAACCTATATAGAAATGCTTAGGGGAAATTCCTGGACATATGTAAATAAAGTAAGAAGAGTGGGTCCCTCTGGGCAAGATACAAGGACTAAAGAGATGGCCATAAATATTCTACTTCTACTTGCAGTCTGAAAGTTTAAAAATTAGACTATATTAATGCATTATTTATAAAATGTATGCAGATAAAGAGATGGATATATAGATGTATATCTGTGTTATCAACACCACAGGGAAGGATGTGTAAAATGAGAAGGAATTTGGAATGACTCAAATGATTTCTTTAGAAAGAATCCATACCTTATTACTTATAAAAAAAGAAAGATACAATGTAGAAGAGGGAATATTGAATTAACTATAAACCCTCTGGATCACACAAAAGTTGATTAAAAACATTCTCATGTTTTAGAAAGTAATGAACAGATGGAATAGAAGAGACTTTAATAATGATGAAACTGTCCTGCCCAAAATACAATGACAGATATGACATGTCACAGTTCATTTCCCCCAAACTCCTGGAAATGCATTGTACAGTGCATCCTAATGTAAACTGTGTGTTGTATTAGAAATGATGTATCAATACTGGCCCAACTACTAACTCTATCAAATGCATCATGCTAGGAACAGATAATAATAATGGAAGAACTGTATGCATACCAGTAAGTGGTATGGAATTCTGATAGCTCGATACACTTAAATAACTCTTAAACGGTCTATATCTTCTTAAAATGTTACAGTAGAGGAATTCATAAAAGAGACTAGCATAATGAACTAATAATTTATGCATGTACTGAAAGACAATGAGTGGTCATTAGACTTGTATATGATATGCATTAGTCTGGAGTGCTGGTGTCTGTTACTTAACAACATTCAATTTTCTTCTTATGGTTCCTTGTATCTCTTTTATCTGTATTTTTTCTTATGTATTAAGAAACTAAAATTATGGCAGAAAGGTAAAGAGTGGAAATATATTCCAAGCATTCCAGCTGGATATATTCCAACTGGATCAATGACAGAGGTGAAACACAAAGAACGTTTGCTGAGACTAGAGTAAGGCCCAGGGTGGCTGGAGTGCTCATCCATGTCAAGCAGACTAGAGATGAAACCTGAATATTAAATTGAAAAAATATTTGAGTTGTCTTGAATGCTCTGTCAAGGAGTTTAGATAAAAATTATGAAAATCTGAATGATTTTATGGGTGGGGGTTATGGCAAAACCTTTTTGTGTCTTCGAGAGAAAACTAGAAATAAGAAGAAAATGAGAGAGGTCAGAGACGAAAGAGCAGATGCAACAACAGCCATGATTCAAGTACAAATATCAGTAGAGTAAAACTCCGGTTTTTGATACTTATAAGCCAGGCTTGAATTTTTAAGTTTTCAAAACTAATTTCCTCATTTTAAAAATTAAAAAAAATACAGTTTCAGTTTAAGTAATTTAGTCGGCAATTGTCTCTAGAGCTCATTAAGGTATTAGATTTTCAGACTCTTCACAGATACAATGGGTGAGCAAGTTCTTTGTATAAAAGCATGTGGTATTTACCCAGAACCTGCTCACTTACTTCTCCATACTGTAGTATTTGCCTCTATACTATATTATACTATACTATCATCTCTATAGTGATTATAACATCTTCTGTGATTCACAAGAACCTACAGGCATAAAAATCTACACATTTAAATACAAATTCAGTTTTTATGATATTCACCAAGTATTGATTCTGTCTGTAGGTATTGAACCTAAAGATACTGTAGAACCCAGTGAAGGCATCATTAGAGGACCTCTTACTGAACTGTGTGAGGAAAACTTCGGAATATAACGTCAGAAAGCTATATTTGCATTGGAGTCATTTTATAACTATGACGAGGCAGAGGCCATAGAGGAGGCATTTAGAAGGAACCAGTCACAACCTGGAGCCCGTAGGGAATGGGCAGAAACACAGAGTGTGTTCCTGAGGATCCTGAAGAACTGTTTGAAAAGCTGTTAGTTTAGCTTTGCTATTTATCCATGTATATTTCATGTCACCTATTAGCTTAGCAAATAGTCTCTAATGGCTCCATGTATAACTTCAAACAGCTGTACCTAGCAGAAGACTCACATTTCTACATAACAATGTTCTTACCTGTAATGTCAGAATTTACTTTTGGAATGAAAATAAATGAGATACCACTGAGATGTTCTGAATTCATTATAAACACTCAAACACACACACATACACACACACACACACACACTTCAAAATACTTGCTACTAAATCATTTTTAGTAGAAATTTTGTTTAAAATCCATTGTTCTTATTACTTGAATTCTCCTTTATGAGATATTTTTAAAATATTGCAAATCCCTAGAAACAATGAATTAAAAAGTTTTTTGTTTTATAGACAGGAGTTACTCGTGTTAGGAATAAACACATATATTTCAATGTGATCAATTGTAAATGTTTTTAAAAATTTTTTGAAAAAATGAATTATCATACTGAAAAAATAAAATTATGATAAATATTGATATTTCTATATGTAGATAATTCTTCCCCATCATCATAAAATGTTCATAAAGTTTTATCATTACTATTTTTGGCACCAATCTTTCAATTAGTAAATGAAAGAATAATGCCTATGTTTCTTCTTCATTTGCTCACTGGTTTACTGCAAGGTTAATTCAGTCAATACATAATATTTTACTACAACAGTATAAGGAACAAATATATTTGCTTATATATAAGATTTTTATAATATTGTCCAATTATTACATTTCATTATTCTACTAATTATGAAAGCAATTATGTTCATGGTGAGAATGAGGATTACTTATGCATAAATATTATTTCCTAGGCTCTTTGTACTTAAATGATTCATTCTTTTTACCCAAACAATCTCATTGTTCCCCCATTAGACTCAAATTGTGTTATATGGTTTTATCCAGTGACTAGTCAATGTCATCTACTAGAGCAAATCTCTGACTGCTAAGAATGAAAGCCTAATTTTGAATATGAGAACAGTCAGTAAGGAGGTTCTTTCTTTTACATAGTGAGTGGCTTCTTCTCCAAAGTGAATATCAGGTAATTACAATGTGTGAGAAGTTGCTCTAGGAATCAATGATGACATGTTCTGTCCCCACCGCTCCCTGACCCAACAATTGTCCACTCAAATGAGTGCCATTTCCAAAGAAAAGATTTCAAATGGTAGCAGAGAAATGAAAGATGTCCATAAATGGTTGCCTCAGTTTCAGAGACTCAGGCATAATGCAAGAGTCCCATGTTTGCTAGTTAATGGTAACAAACTGGTAATCACCTTGGTTAGTACAAGCTGGGAGAATACACAACCTAAAATCTTAAATTAATTTCAATGTATAATGAACATTATATGCAAATAGCTAAATGAAAAACTCTTATTTGAGTTTCTAGAAAGTAAGTAGTCATGGAATGTGCCTAGGAATAAATGTTTTTCAGAGGACTACACTGTGTAGAATAGATATGTATATGAACTGCTGTGATTGCTCTGACAGTCTTCCGTATGGTCATGCTAATTTCTTCTAACTTTATAAACTGAGCTGAGATAATTATCACTGAGACAAATAGAACTTATTTTCTACAAGGACTCACGTATGACAAAATTCAAGACAGCTGTATGAAGTAAAATGAAAACA
This sequence comes from Ondatra zibethicus, assembly GCA_004026605.1. NCBI lineage: Eukaryota > Metazoa > Chordata > Mammalia > Rodentia > Cricetidae > Ondatra > Ondatra zibethicus. The sequence goes on from PVIU01016477.1 coordinate 18,120, forward strand.
AATTCTAAGTAAAATTTGGGTAAAATGCACAATTGTGACTAATTTCACTCTGCCTTTTCAATACATACCAGAAACAGCTTAAATGGGTATGGGTTTGGTATTTCCTAAGAAAACCCACACTTTCTGTGTCATGCTATATACTGTGGTAGTTTGAATGTCATTGGTCCCCATAATCCTAGAGGGAGTGACACTATTAGGACCGGTGGCTTTGTTGGAGTGGGTGTGGCCTTGTTACAGGAAGAGCGTCACTGTGGGGGTGGGCTTTGAGATTTGTAATGCTCAGGATACTGCCCAGTGTCTGTCAACTTCCTGTTGCCTGCAAGATGTAGAGTTTTCAGTTATTACTCCAGTACCATATCTGCCTGCCTGCTATCATGCTTGCTGCCACAATTAGAATGGATTGGACCTCTGAAATTGTAAACAAGTCACCCCAATTAAAGGTTTTACTTTATAAAGAGTTGTTGTAGATAATAGAAACCCTAACTAAGATATAAACTACACATTAAACACAAGAATATTAGCTATTATTTAAAATCTAAATATTGGGTCACATTTTAGTAACAAACTCAACAATATAATTAGTGAAAAATGAGATTTTCTATTCCATGTTTTAGAAAGGTCATTCTTCTTTCACTATTTAGATGCCCTAGCTATTTAAATTTGTATTATTCTTTATATATAACTACTTTAAACTTTTCCACAAATCATTAAGAGTGAACATGCACATTACTCTGAGGGAAATATTATTTTAAGCATTTTTAATGTATTGCATACTTCATATTTGTCTGCTCGATGGAATTCTTTTGTTTGTTTGTTTTTGTTTTCTTGAGACAGGGTTTGTCTGCATAACTTTGGAGCCTGTCCTGGAACTAGCTCTTGTACACCAGGCTGGCCTCAAACTGACAAAAGATCCATCTGTGTCTGCCTCCATAGTGCTGGGATTAAAGGCATGCGCCACCTCCACGTGGCTCAATGGAATCATTATATAATCTTTTTTATTACATTTATTTGTTTATTTCCTGTGCTTGTGACCACACATGTACCATGTGATTTGTGGAGGTCAGAGGTCAACGTGTGAAATTTGGATTTCTCCTTGTAATATGTGTTTCCCAAGAATTGAATTAGGGTACTCAGGATTGGAACTTTACCAACTGAACCATCTTGATAATACTGGCATATTAGATCAGAGGTAAGTTTTGTCTTGAAACTTAAAATAATTTGTTAAATTGCAACTAAATATCACATGTTAGCGTTTTAACTATCAATATGTTTAGAAATGGTTAATTATATATATACATATATATGTATGTATGTATAAATGGACTTATTGCTAATTCTGTAAGTTGAAAAAGATATCTGGAATCATCTGCTCAAGAATCTGTGACCACCATAGGCCCTTAGGAGAGAAGCTATTATTTCAAACTGCTAAATGGATACTGTATTAAACTAATTACTAATGAGTTATTATTAACTCATATATTAATTCTTATTTCATTTCTCATCAGAGATGCTTCTATTTGTAATAGATTGAGATTATCACAGAGACATCAACTGTTCAAGGTAAAGAGAATATGAGATTGCAGAATGCTCAACCCTAAATGGAAATTATATACCAAATCTTCTTTTCCTATGACTCAGGTATCACTGTGGAAAGATAGGAAGAAAGAGGTTAAGAGACATAAAAGGAAGATGACTACAAAGAAAATGTATCTTCTGGGTGTAGTTGAGTAGCTGTAAATATATACTCAGAGCAGTAGTGTTGTAACAGTCCGAATAAGTCTATGTAAGCCTAAATCAATCAAATCCCATTATAGAGAGGAGGGTTGGGCACCAAGTTCTATCTGTAGGTGAGGAGCTATTAGAAATTGTTATGACCATGAAAAGGATAGACAGCTTGTTCTAAGAGTGTGGTTATGTGGGATGTCCTTCTATATATGTGTTGCTTTTTATTAGTAGATGAATAAAGCTGTTTTGTCCAATGGCTCAGCAGAGCAAAGCCAAGTGGGAAATCTCAACAGGGATATATAGAGATTAGAAGGAGTCAAAGAGATGCCATGTAGCTGCCAAAGGAGAAAGAAGCTAGAACAGAACCTTACACTAGGTAAGCCACAGCCTCATGGCAATACACAGATTAATAGAAATTGGTTAATTTAAAATGTAAGCGTTAGCTAGAAATACACGAGTCATTGACTGAATGATGTTGTAATTAATATCAGGTATGGATGGCCAGAAACAAAAAAGCCATTTCCATTAGCAAATGGTGCCAATGTGAAAAGAATTTCCACATAAAGTCTGAAAAAGCTTTTTTTAAAAAAATGTTTAGAGACAGACAAGAACAGTGTTAAACATGACTTCTTGGTAGCAGCATTTTTTTCAGATAGGCTTTGTTTGCTAGCAGCAAGCAGAGGTATGGCTCCTTTAAGAGAAGGATTCCTGACTCAGCATTAGCAGCAAAGGCTGCAGGGCCTTTGAGAGATGGTTTCCTGGTTCAAACTGGCAGCATGAACTCTGGCATCATGCTACTAGTTACTGGTGACATAGCCCTGATGCATCCTTAAAACTGGGGTGGAAAGCATGGCTAGTAGAGGCAGTAAACATACCTCTGCCATTTTGGATGTGGCAGAGCAAACAGGTAGGGCTGCGGAGTTGGTCCTAGCCACTCCTGCTTAGCATTTAAGAACAAAAAAGATGCTCCTGGTCAGAAAATGGTTACTTATATGCAATAAAGACAGATGCAGATAATAAAAGACCTCTGAATGGGTCACAATGTTACATACATGTATATGTGCTTAAGAAAGAAAGAAGAAAGAGTATAGACAGCCATAGATTAAAGGAGCAAAGATAGTAAACTAAACATCAAAAAGTAATAGTGAAAAAAAAAGTCACCTAAAGATGGAAAATACACAGAGAGTCTGGATTATGTATACTATTATGTTTTCTTTCTTTTTTTTTTCTGTGAATAAGCTAAGTACATTGTTTGGGCTGCTAAATGAAACCAATATGTATGTTTTAAAGGTATCTTGACTTCAAAGTTTGAATCTAAGGATATGTTACTTTGGATAAGAGGTTTTGCTTTTGTTTCCACAGAAGACGGGAAACTGTGGATTCCTTCCAGACTAATGTGATTTGATGGAACAAGACCCCTGAAAGGTCTTCATGAACCCTAAAAGTACTTTGCCTAACAAACATCAGGAAGCAGTTTGGAAAAAAGAACAAATACCCAAAATGATTTTTTACAAATCTTTGTTTTCATTTAAAGGGGGTTGATTATAAATTGCTATATGGTCACAGTCAATCTCTTCTATTTTTAGAAAAAATGAGGGATATGATATAGAGATGAACACTTTGAATTGCTATGGATCTTGTTGTATTGATACAAATTTAAGGGCAATTTTGGTATATCTTGTATATATATATTTCTACCCTTGTTTAAGATATTATGTTTATGCAGCTCACTTAAAAATGTATGTATAAAGGTTTGTATAGTTAAGAAATACAGATAAATAGTCATCTGTAATTAACAAAAGTTTTAATTGTTAGTTAGATTTTCTAGATATATAGAGATATATTTCATTAGACAGATAATCTTCAGCACTCCAAAGACCTGAAGAATATGGCATTTAAAAGGTTTTAAGAACTTACACTTTTCTTAACAGTGAGACATGTCTGCTTCTAGCAACACCAATTACTTAAGAGGATGATGATCATTGAAGAAACTCATTACAGAACTTGCCTTCAATTTGACAAGGCTAGCCATTTGGGTAAGAAACTGCTCTTGCCTAGACTGCTTTATGGTATACACTATGAACTAGATATGCAGGACATATAAAAACGTGAGTGCTGAACTTTCCAAAGGACAGGATGGTACTTCAGGGTCCCTGCTTTACAGAAAATACTACCAGATATTCTGAAGGACACAGAAAAAAACAAGTGACAAACTTTGAAAATAAAAGGCAGAATAGATCTTCAAATTTTTTGTTTCACTGAAAAGTCTGCCAGATATTATAGGCCTATATGTTGAAGATGGATGCTCCAACATTACAGGAGAACTTTGGGTGACTGTCCAGGCAGCAAGATGTCTCTGTCAATTCTAAAGTTATCGAAGTTGCTAACAATGAGCTTCCTGTTTACTTAGGTAATATATCTTTCTGGGGTCTTTGAAGAGATGAAGACAAATTGCTATAGATATAGTTTTCCTTAGTTATTATAAAAGATAAATTAGATATAAAACTCAAGACTCACAAAGAAATATTGTAACTATAACTATTGCTTGATAACTGTTTTGTTATTTGTAATTTTACTATGTCAATGTTAAAGCCTTTCTTTTAATTAGAGAGAAAAGGGGAAATGATGTGAGATGTTTTTCTGTATATATATATATATATATATATATATATATATATATATATATATTTGTTGCTTTTTATTGGTTGATAAATAAAACTGTTTTGGTCGATGGCTTAGCAGAGTAAATCCAGATGGGAAATCTCAACATCTCTGTTGATATAAGATGACATAGATATATAGAGAAATAGTAAGAGTCAAAGAGATGCCATGTAGCTTTCAAAGGAGAAAGATGTCTGGTAAGCCACAGACTTGTGGCGATACACAGATTAATAGAAATTGGTTAATTTAAAATGTAAGAGCTAGCTAGAAATACACATGAGTCATTGGCTGAACAGTGTTGTAATTAATATAGTAATGTATAGTATGTAAAAGAAACACTTCTAAAGCTTAAATAACACATTAAACACAACAAGCTAAAGTAGTGAAAGATTTCAACACCTCACTTTCACCACTAAACAGGAAAATCAGAGAAAAAAATTAACAGAGAAATATGGTAATTAACATATGTCATGACTCAAATGGACTTAACAAGTATCTATAGAACATTCAATCTAAACATAAAACAATATACCTTCTTCTTAGCACCTCATGGAAGCTTCCCAGAAATTGACCACATACTTGACAACAAAACAAATCTCAACAGATACAAAAAATTGGAATAACCATTTTATTTTATCGGATCACCATGGATTAAAATTAGAATTCAACAGCAACACTAATTCCAGGAATCCCACACACACATGAAAATTAAATAATACTCATCTGAAGCATCAATGGGTCAAGGAAGAAATAAAGGGAGAAATTAAAGGCTTCCTAAAATTTAATGAAAATAATCATACAACATGCCCAAATTTATGGGATACAATAAAAGCAGTGTTAAGAGGAAAGTTCACAGCACTAAATGTCTACATAAAGAAGCTGGAAAAATCCCACACTAATGAATTAACAGAACATTTGAAACTTTAGAACAAAAAGAAGTAAACTCACTCAAGAGAACTAGATGGCAGGAAATAATGAAATTGAGAACTGAAATCAACAAAATAGAAATAAAGAAATCAATACAAAGAATTAATGAGACAAAGAGTTGTTTCTTCAAGAAAATCAGCAAAATAGACAAACCTTTATTCAAACTAACCAAAAGGCAGAGAGAGAATATCCAAATTAACAAAATCAGAAATGAAAGAGGAGACATAACAACAGGCATGGAGGAAATCCAGAGAATTATTAGGTCATACCTTGAAAACCTGTACTGTAAAAAATTGGAAAACTTAAAGGAAATATACAACTTTCTGGATAATTGTCACTTACAAAAATTAAATCAAGACCAGATAAGCAAATTAAAAAGATCTATATCTGCTAAAGAAATAGAGACAATCATCAACAGTCTTCCAACCCCCAAAAGCCCAGGACCAGATAGTTTCAGCTCAGAATTCTATAACATTTTCAAAGACAAACTAATACCAATACTCCTCAAATTGTTCAATATAATAGAAACAGAAGAAATATTGCCAAACTCTTTTTTTATGAGGCTACAATTACCCTAATACCCAATCCACATAAAGACATTACTAAGAAGAATTACAGGCCAATCCTACTCACAAACATTGATGCAAAAATACTCAATAAAATACTGGCAAACTGAATCCAAGAATACCACGATGATCAGGTCAGCTTCATTCCAGAGATGCATGGATGAAACAACATACAAATTCTGTCAATGTAATCCACCATATAAACAAACTGAAAAATGAAAACCATAACAATCATCTCATTAGATGCTGAAAAATCTTTAGACAAAATACAACACCCCTTAATGATAAAAGTCTTGGAGAGATAAGGGATACAAGAAACAAAATAAAGGCAATATACAGCAATCCAACAGGCAACATCAAACTAAATGGAGAGAAACTAACAGTGATCCCACTGAAATCAGGAACAAGACAAGGTTGTCTACTCTCTTTATATCTATTCAGTATAGTTCATGAGGTCCTAGCTAGAGCAATAAGACAACAAAAGGACATCAAGGGGATACAAAGGAGGAGGCAAACTCTCAATATTTGCTGATGATATGATAGTTTACATAAGGGACCCCAAAATTCTACCAAGAAACTTCTACAATTTATAAACATTTCCAGTAATCCAGCAGGATACAAGATTAACTCAAAAAAATCAGTAGCCCTCCTATACACAGATGATAAGGGCTTAGAAAGAAATCAGAGAAATATCACCCCTCACAATAGTCACAAATAGAATAAAATATCTCAGAGAAACTCTATCCAAACAAGTGGAAGACTTGTATAACAACACCTTTAAATCTTTGAAGAAAGAAATTGAAGAAGACACCATAAAATGAAAAGATCTTCAATGCTCTTGGGTAGGTAGAATTAACATAATAAAAATGGGAATCTTACCAAAAGGAATCTACAGATTCAATGCAATGCCCATCAAAATCCCAGCAAAATTCTTCACAGACCTCAGAAGAATGGTACTCAACTTCATATGGAAAAGCAAAAACCCAGGATAGCCCAAACAATCCTGAACAATAAAGAACTTCTGAAGGTATCACAATCCCTGACTTCAAACTCTACTACAGAGCTGCAGTACTGAAAACAGCCTGGTGTTGGCATAAAAACAGACAGTAGTACCAATGAAACTTGATCAAAGACCCAGATATTAATCCACATACCTATGAACACCTGATTTTTGACAAAGAAGCAAAAAATATAAAATGGAAAAAGAAAGCAATTTAATAAATGGTACTTAACATAACTGGATATCAACTTATAGAAGAATGAAAGTAGATCCATATATAATACCACACACAAAACTCAAGTCCAAATGGATCAAAGACCTCTACATAAAGGCAGACACACTGAACCTCATAGAAGAGAATGTGGGAAGTACACTTGAATGCATTGGCACTGGAGACCACTTCCTAAATATAACCCCAGTAGTACAGACACTGTAAGATACAATTAATAAATGGGACCTCCTGAAACTGAAAAGCTTCTGGAAAGGAAAGGACAAAATGTTTGCCTACAGAATGGGAAAAGATCTTTATCAACCCTACATCAGACAGAGGACTGATCTCCAAAATACACAAAGAACTCAAGAAATTTGTCATCAAAAGAACAAATAATCCAATTAAAAAATGGAGTACAGACCTAAACAGAGAACTCTCAGCAGAGGAATCTAAAATGGCTGAAAGAAACTTAAGGAAATGCTCAACATCCTTAGGCATCAGAGAAATAGAAATCAAAACAACTCTGTGATTCCATCTTACAACTATAAGAATGGTCAAAATTCCATCTTATAACTATAAGAATGGCCAAGATCAAAAACATTGATAACAACTCATGCTGGAGAAGTTGTAGGGTAAAGGGAATACTCCTGCATTGCTGGTAGGAGTGCAAGCTGGTATAGCCCCTTTGGAAATCAGTACGGCGATTTCTCAGAAAATTAGGAAACAACCTTCTTCGAGACCCAACGATACCACTTTTGGGTATATATCCAAAGGCTGCTCAGTAGTACCACAAGGACATGTGCTCAACTATGTCTATAGCAGCATTGTTTTTCATAGCCAGAACCTGGAAACAACCTAAATGCCTCTCGACCAAAGAACGGATAAGAAAAATATGGTACATTTACACAATGGAGTACTACACAGCAGAAAAAAATAATGGCATCTTGAAATTTGCAGGCAAATGGATGGATCTAGAAAACATAACATTGAGTGAGGTAACCCAGACCCAGAAAGACAATTGTCATATATACTCATTTATAAGTTGTTTTTAAACATAAAGCAAGGAAACCCAGCCTGCAGTTCACAATCTCAGAAAACCTAGACAACAATGAGGATCCCAAAAAAGACATATATGGATGTAATCTACATGGGAAGTAGAAAAAGGCAAGATCTCCTGAGTAAATTGGGATCATGGGGACCATGGGAGAGGATTGAAGGGGAGAGGAGGAGAAGGGAGCTGAAAAAATGTATACGTCAATAAAATCAATTAAAGAGAAACATTGCTACAATTTATATCACATATAAAACCCCACACATTAATAGTGGGAGACTTCGACATCCCACTATCTTCAATGGACAGGTCATCCAGACAGAAACTGAACATGAGTAATGGGACTAACAGACGTTATGATTCAATGAACCTAGCAGTTATCTATAGAATATTTTGCCCAAACACCAAAGGATATAACTTCTTCTCAGCACCTCATGGAGCCTTCTACAAAATTGACCACATACTCGGTCACAAAGCAAGTATCTTATCAGACCACTAGGATTAAAGTTGAATTCCAGTAATAGCACAAATAACAGGAAACCTACAAACTCATGGAAACTGAACAGGTCTCAAAAGAATTACTACTTGTTCAAGGAGGAAATAAAGAAAAATATTAACAACGTCCCTGAATTCAATGAAAATGAATACATAACACTTCCAAACTTAGGGGACACAATGAAAGCAGTGATAAGAGGAAAGTTCATAGCACAAAGTATCTTAATTTGGATTAATCTCATCCTAGTGACTTAACAACACACAAGAAAGCTCTAGAACAAAGAGAAGCAAACACACTCAAGAGGAGTCGAGGGCATAAAATAATTAAACTTCATGCTGAAATAAACAAAATAGAAACAAAGAAGACAATACAAAGAACCAATTAAGCAAAGAGCTGGTTCTCTGAGAAAATTAACAAGATAGAAAAATCCTTATCCAAACTAAATGGCATAGAGAGAATACCCAAATTAGCAAAATCAGAAATGAAGGAGGGGACAAAATAAGAGACACTGAAGAACTCTAGACAATCATTAGGTCATATTTCAAAAACCTGTACTCCACAGATTTGGAAAACCTAAAAGAAATGGACAAATCTCTTGATAGATGCCACATGCCAAAATTAAACAAAGATGAGATAAATAATTTAAACCTACCTATAACCCCTAATAAAATAGAAGTAGTCATTAAAAGTCTCCCAACAAACAAACAAACAAACAAACAAACAAACAAATAAATAAAGGCTATGGCCAGATGATTTCAGGGCAGAATTCTTCCAATAGTTTGAAGAAAAGCTAATACCAGTACACTTCAAATTATTACGCAAATAGAAACAAATGTAACATTGCAAAATTCTTCTTATTATGAGGACCCAGTTACCCTGATTCCCAAAACACAGAAAGACTCAATAAAGAAAAAGAATTACATACCAATTCCCTCATAAACATTGATGCAAATATACTTAATAAAATACTGGCAAACTGAATCCAAAAATGCATCAAAAAGAGTACCCACCACGATAAAGAGTACCCACCCCAGAGATGCAGGGATGGTTCAACATACAAAAAGCTGTCAATGTATCCACCATATAAACAAACTGAAAGAATTTAAACAAACAAACAAACCACATGATCACCTCATTAGATACTGCAAAAGCATTTGATAAAATCCAACACCCCTTCATGATAAAAGTCTTGGAGAGATCAGGGATCCAAAGATCATACCTAACTATAATAAAAGGAGCATACAGCAAACTGACAGCCAATATCAATTCAGATCTATTTTGTCATCAAAGATCCTTCATCCAGTAACTGCTGGAAACAAATACAGGGACCCAGAGCCAAATATTAGACTGAACTTGATGAATCAAATTGAAGGGAGAAAGGATCACAGGAGTCAGAGGTATCAAATACATCACAAGGGAACCCACAGAAACAACCAACCTGGTTTATAGGAACTCACAGAGTCTGAACCAACAACCAGGGAGCCTGCAAGGGACCAACACAGGCACTCTACACGTATGTGACAGTTGTGTAACTTGGTCTATTGGTGCGACTTCAGATAATGGGAACAGTGTCTGTTCCTAATGCTTTGGCTGGCTCTTGGGACCTATTCTTCATACTGGATTGCCTTGCTCAACCTAAATACAGTGGAGGGGTGGTGTTTAGTCTTATGACAACTTGATAAGTCATGCTTTGCTAATACCCATGGGAGGCCTGTTCTTTTCTGAACAGGATCAGAAGAGAAGGGATTAAGGTATGTGAAGAGGAGTCGGAGACCGGAAATGGGGGCATGAGAGGGAAGGGGGATACTACAGTCAGGTCATAAAATAAATAAATAAATAAAATTAATAATATGAATTAAATAATAATAAAATAAATACATTATTGGCTTTAAATAGTTACGTTTTTTTTCACTCTCTCCATATCTATTCAATATAGTTATTTTTTTCCATACATTGTTTTGTTTTATTTTTTCCATTCAAGAACATAATTAAAGAAATAAATTTTTTTTCCTTTCTTCCCCTTCTCCCGGTCCCCTCCCACTACCCCCCCACCCCTCCTCCCTCCCCCTTCTTCCTTGAAAGAGGGCATGGTGCCCTGCCCAGTTGGAAGTCCAAGGCCCACT
>PVIU01016477.1:28979-40956 GCA_004026605.1 Ondatra zibethicus
CAGAGAGTCTGGTTTGATCATATGCTCATTCAGTCCCAGTCCAGGTGGATTGGTGCGCTCCCATTAGTTCAGGCACACTGTCTCAGTAGGTGGACCAGCCCCTCACGGTCCTAACTTCCTAACTCATCTTCTCCCACCTTCTGCTCTTCACCTGCACCTTGGGGGCTCAATCCATTGCTCTGATGTGAATGTGGGTCTTCTCAAATCAAGTATTCAGTGAAAGAAATTTCCTTTGACCTTTGCCACACCTACATCCTATTTGACATATTTTAAAACACTATTTCATTTATCTCAGAAATGTTTAACATCCTAATAGCTTTTCCTCTTAAGTGTGCTCAGTTTTGTAGGGCTCTGATTTTATAAGCTAGTCTTTTGTTATCAATTTATAATTTAATTTCACTGTTGGTCAAGAACATACTTGATATAATCATTGATTTTTCCAATTAGTCACAGTTGAGTTTATAGTTTACTATGCTCACTTTTTAAAAATATTAACATGGGAAGAAACTGTCTCATGTTTCCTATTCAAGCTAACCATAAAGGATATTTGCAAGAAATCTTTCTAGATTTTTACAAGTGCTCATGGTGAGCTTTAGGAATTGAATTCCTCTCATCTCCATTGTACACAGGAGCTCACACTTCTTCACATTCCTGTGCTTGGAATTCATCAACTTCTATTCCTTTTTTGATGTTTTCTACCAGTGTCAATCTGTGTCTTTTCAGTTGTGCAAGCATACAAACTTACCTCACCCCTTATCATTCCTGAGACTTTTGGTCATGTAAGTCCTCTATACACGCTTTTTGGAACAGTTACAGATTTAATGTTATTTTGACTGTCTTTCTTGTTATGTAAAATGCAAATGTAATACTCTTTTCAATCTGTACAGCACACTAGAACATCTTGTTATTAATTTAAGTCTGTTTCTAAAATACAGAGTACATCCCTCACTATTTCTATACTCAGAATCCATGTTAAAGTATCATCCGCATGATTTCCAGAAGTTATAAGGATGTGTGCTACTCTACATAGCGAACACCACTATATTTTATCATAGTTTTTACAGAATGAAATCACACTCTCAAAGGAAGTAATGAAAATACAATGCAAAAATTATATACTGCTTTAATAATTAAAATTGGTTTATGATCTGTTACATTTTTGCTTAATCATGTGAGAAAAGTTCATTACAGGGATGAAAGAAAGAAAAAATAGAATCAGTGAACGTATCTTAGAGTAAAATTCAGTTACTGAATTATGAAGAAATGAAGCTAGAGGTGCAGAACCAAGTAAAAACTGAGTCAAAGAGCCCCAAGTCTTCATCTACCAATTGACATGTGGAGGTAACAAACTCCATGGGGAGCTCTTTGTCACTGCTTAAAACAGTGACCCATGCAAGCTGCTTTTGTATATCTGACATTTAACTGCATTATAACATACTATTTGAGAAAAGCGTTTTGCAGGCAAACACATCAGGCTCCAATTACAGCTTTTAGCTGAAGAAGTTAGCCAGGTTTGACTTCTAGAATTCATTAGACTCCTAAAAATTAGCCTTATAATAAAATACTTCATCATTATTCCAGATAGCATGAAGATTGACTTTGAGCTGCCAATGGATACTTGGCAAAGAAAACCCAATGTGATCATGTGTTTGCTATTAATTTTCCTCAAATTTGGAAGTACAGCAACTTCTATTTTTTAATATGATATTCTTGATTAATGAAAAATACAGTGTTGGCTAGACATAGCTGAATTCTAAATCTAGCCATGTTCTAGTGAGAGAAATATTCAACAATATTACCTACAGGTACTTCTGCACCCAAAAGATGATAAATCAAAATATCTACCTCTCCAAATAGATACTAATAATTTAGATGAAAACCCCACATCTTGATTACTTCCAGTCTTATTATCTTTAATATCATACAGCTGGAGAATATCAGATCCCAGATGCAATTACAGATCTGTTTATAAATTTTGAACAAAATAAGAAATATTACTATTTCTTAATGAGTTTCCCTTTTAAATGTCACAATAAAGATTAAGAAGACTCAAAAGAAATTCGTCACAGCTGATAACAAAATAGTACTCGGGGGTTTTAAAAACTGACTTTAATACTAAGAGAGACTTACATAGATCTAATCTACATGGGAAGTAGAAAAAGACAAGATCTCCTGAGTAAATTGGGAGCATGGGGACTTTGGGGGAGAGTTGAAGGGGAGGGGAGAGGCATGGAGGGGAGCAGAGAAAAATGTAGAGCTCAATAAAAATCAATAAAATAAAAAAACTGACTTCGATACTAAGTTTTATCTTCAATTTGTACTTTCAAAATAATTCGGTGGAGAGGAATAAATTAATTTCTGATATGCTGATGTTTCCATATTCAAACATTAAGTGATTATATGAGAGATTTAAAGTCATCCCATACGTTACTACATACACAGATATCCTTAGTTCTTTATATTGAGGAAGAGACCTGGTCTGTAATACTCATCAGCTTAGATCATGAAACCCAATATGGTGGTATAGGGAGTTGTTTATAATATTTGAGACTTAGTGATGTTTATGACAAATTTCTTACTTTATTTTAATTACTAATTTGATTTCTGTCTCCTAAAGGAAAACTGAAAGATTTATCTTTAAATACTTATTCTATTTCCATAACAGTAGCAGAACAACAATTCAGTATAAGTTCATTCAAAGTACAAACTAAACCTTATAGCCCCATCAGACTTTTCTAACAAATAAATGAATGTGAGTAATTCTTATTGGATAGGCATTTCTCTTGAATGTTGCAATATTTTCTTCCATGGGGCTTTTTTATTTGTCTTACAGCTGGAATAACTGTTGACATAATGCACAGCTTTGCATCTTGACTGTTAACATTTTCTGCTATATGGGATTTTTTAAAAAATTGGTAGATGTTGATTTTGGTAAAAATATAGCCACCTGAGGCTGAAGAGGTGGCTCAGTGGTTCAGATCCCTGGTTACTCTTCCAGAGAACCTGAGTTTGGTTGCCAACATACACATGGCAGCTCACAATTGTCTTTAACTCTGATTTTAGGGATCCTATGTCCTCTTTTGTCCTCTGCGGTTGCCAAGCATACACATTATACACAGACATACATTCAGGAAAAACACAAATATATATATATATATATATATAAAATAATAAAAAATTGAAAATACGAAAATTTACGGAAAAACATTCAAAATATGTTTAATTTCATGTGCAACCAAATAAAGTACTGAGAAATAGTCTCAGAAGACTTTTCTTTGTTCTGGAGTCTCAGTATCATTCAGAGTAATATCAAATTATATTTCCTATCCTGTTTCATAACCATTATAAAAGTCCATATGCATAGTTTCAGCAGCTACTGGCTTTTTCCATAACCTTTGCTTCTTACAGGTACACTGCTGTTCAGTCTCCCAACTCCTATTCATCATTTCATCCATTTACTCTACTGGTTATCAGCTCTTTGTTGTGTCTGTGCTAGTGTTAAGGAATATTCTAAGACCAATAGACTAAAATGGATGGCTTTACTGTGTATATGAAGCATGGGATCTACTTCACTGCTTAGGGGTATAGACTTGGACTCCACATATCTAAATTCAGATCCTTTCTCTGCTACATACCAGCTGTGGATTATCTGTATTTTGCCCTAGTGCCTTAAGTGTAAATCAGAGACAGTAGAATCTACTGTTGAGTATTGTAAGATACTAAGGTGACATTATTATAACCTCTTGATGCACCTAAGAACACCAACGGCCAAAATTATTCACATGTTTAGAACACCTTCAAATATAAATTCTAAGAAACTTCTCTTCTAAGTTACAGCTGACATTTGTGTGTAAAATAGTAGCTGCTTTTTTGACACAAATAAAATACAACACAGAACTAACAATTTGCTGTCTTTCTAAACATTCTGAAAATGATTCTCTGCAGATGACCCCAGGAGGCACTTGAGATGCTTTTGAGAATGATAGCCATCTTCAAATGCACAGACACAGCATGTGTGAGTGCGGAGATGTATTCTGAGTACTTTCAGAAGGCTGAACTGAGCCCCAAAGGTGGAAGCCATGAGAGGTAAATGACAGCTCAATATGAAGAATTGTTTTGAAAATAAACCTACCTTTTCAGAGAAAAGACTGATGTGGCCATCCCTAGGTAGATCTAAAGAGCAAAACATACATAGTATCCTGGCCCCAAGGAACCTGTTATTATTCCAAATACTTTAAATACTGTATTACTCAGGCCCCTTTTCGTGGAAACCTGTCTTTTCCTTACTGATACTGGCTCTCAGACAAAGCTGATATTGAAGAGACATGTAAGCAATAAGCACAGGATAGGCACACATTTCCCACTTCTTTACTACTCTTTCTTACCTCTCTATTTTAATTCAAAGTCCTTCATTGCCCTATATTTTCTGTCTATATAAAATAGTGTTGTCCTTTGGAAGTATAGCCAATTCCAGACCTTCACACTGTTTAAACAATCCAATAGGCACTTTCCCCATCTTTTTGTGTTTGTTCTGAATGGGAGGAACAATAGAATTTTTTTTTATTATGCTGAAAATGAGCACCAGACAGAGCCCTTAGAGATGGGGATTTTCTGATTTTGGAGAATCTATGAAACTGATTGCTTCACAGAAGGACTTTGGTACAATCTCACCATCAGAAGCCTTTGATTTTCCTTTCCCAGCAACACAATTTTCTGCATAACAGTATAAAATATGAGGGAAATTAAGTGAATGACTTCTGTGAGAAACAGAAAGGTGTAGAGATTTCTGTAAATAGAATCATAATTTCCCATGACAGGACTAGTGTGTTGGTTAACAACTGCAGCAGATATATTTATGTGATCAATAGGCAGGATTCACACTTTTTATTTGAATTAACTCAAAGAAGAAAGGATTGCAGATATAAAAAATAGAAATAAAAACCACTTAATTTTGGTGTTGCTTATATTAGTGACACTACACAACAATGACATAGAGTTCTGTGCTTTTGAAATGACATTCTGTCTTAGATAAGAATATGAACTGTCAACACTGGGGAGGTAAAATAATATTCACTTCTCATAGTTCCAGAGGTCAGAAAACATAATATCAAGGTTCTGGCAGACTTGGGTCCTAGTGAAAGCCCTCTTTGTGATTTTCAGATCATGTATCCTGATCTGAAATGATCAGATCAAAAACACTGTCAGAAGATCAGTCCCTGCATCTTTTTCTTCCTATTAAAATACCAGTTCTCCGTCTCCTCCCACAACAGCTATATCTTAACACAATCACCCCTCTAAGCTTCTAACCACAAATATTGTATCTTCGTAGGGTATTATCATATTAAGAGGTGGTCACAAAAATTCATTATGTAACAGACCATCTTTTCTATCCAACCAGGGATATATCTGCTTCAGGATGGGTTGAGTTCCTATCATTTGTTCACTACATACACATGATGCATCTATCAAGTAGAAGGCAGTGTGCTTTCTATGATAATATTACCCTAGAAGAGATCACATGTTTCTCTTAGAAGGTTCTTTAAGTAGAACATTGTCAAATTTAAATTCTTATGATTTTCTACATGACTGTTTTCCCTCTGCTACTACTGCTACTGCACTGTAGTAAATAGCTATTTTCCCATCAAAAAACTGAATGTTTTCCACTGTCCTGTGAAATATAACATCCAGTACTAATTCACTTCTGGTAAATTAATGAATGCTGGATGAATGAATAATATGAATTTTGGGGAATAGAGGTTAAAATTAGCAACCAAATTAACTAAACGTAGGTAATTGTGCAGGGCACTTATAGAAAATCAGTAAGATTTAAAATTCTCCTTGCTACAAAAGATCATAATTCATCTCAGGACACCAGAGTTCCCCCTTTCTAATGATTACCTCTCTCCTTCCCTGCATCATTTTTCAAAGCAAAAAGGCAAAACACTATCTTTCCTTTAGTCTGTTTAATTTTGAATTAGATGAAAATTGAAAGAGATTGAATAGGACTAATATTTTTCGAATGTCAAAATGATATAAGGATATTATTTTTTGGTCAAGTTGTTTGTTTGGTTATTGGAACAGACAGAGAGGTTAGTCTATATGCAAAAAGATAATTAAATTTCTAGCTTCCTATTGTTCCTTAAGAAACTACAAACATCAGAAAATTTGAATATACAAAGAAATAAATATAACCCCAAATTTCTTTATATGACTTATTTTCTGGTTCTTTATTCACATGTCCACTCCCCTAACCCTTTATCAAACTGTCTGCTTCAGAAAAGCTCAGAATCATTTTGTACTCATAGTGGCAAAAGTCAAAAGAGAATTCAATGTTATAAAGTGAACGTTAGAAGAACCCTTACAATAATGATATTTAGGAACTGTTGGTAATATTGCTTAGCTGCTGCCCACCATAGTACAAATACACTCTGTGCCCCTCTAAGCTTTTAAATTTTCATCCATTGATTCAGCTTGACAGCCAGGTTTTTCACCATCAAAGAATGGATCTTACTAGGTTGGTTTCAGTCACATACAGACATGCACTTACTCTTGGACACTGATGGTCAGAGCATGGTGGGCTCAGTATCAATGAAACCAAGAAGAGGAATTTGGACTAGGTGGAGCATTGTAATCTTTTCCCAAAAATAAACAAGGAAGTGATGGAAGATTCACTACAGACCTTATAATCTGTCCCACATATTTGACATAAGTATGTTTTAGGTCAGATTTCTAAATTAACATCAGACAACCCCTCTAGGTTTCCATAAACTTAATGGGTTTGACGCTTAACTACTACCATTAGTAGCACAATAATAAGTGAACCTATCAGAAAATATTTAGCTTATATTATACCAAAAGATAACTAGATGAATTTAAAAATGAAAACAATGATTTCCAGCATCCCTTATAATTATGTTGTGTTGTTTTTTTTTTTGGCTGAATTTTACATCCTATTGAATGTTTTTCTCTTGGAAGTCATTATACTTTAAATATTAGATTATCACAGGCTTAATCTGATCTATTTTACCTTTATAATAAATCTTTTTTAGAAGCCCACTTTCAGCCGAATTATAAATTCCTCCAAATTAAAGCATTAACTCTAGACATTTATTTATTTAGCCAAATCTAAGTACTTTTTCAGTATTTGGAAAATTCTGAAAGGGTTTGATCACATGGGGTCACACCTGGTACGCTAAGGGTGCAGAGAGTGAGAGGGAGGGCAGCTGGTGGTCAATCCTCCCAGGTGCTCTACTTATCTTGGCTCCCTTTCCCAACCTCTGGATAGGCCATAGAAGGTGCTGGAGTCTGAGAGAGCCTGCTGGTGCCCACAGAACTCCACACCAGGCTACGGCACCCCACCCCACTCTCACCTCTTCTCCCACCTCACCCTCCTCCTCCCCCAGGGATGGAAGGGTGACTCCCCTCCCAGTGATCTTTAAACCTATTTACCAGAACACATTATCTCAGTACCTGTGCAGGGCAGAGAGAACATGAGAGGAGGAGGTGGATCCTGTTGCACCACCCACAGCACACCCATGGCAGTGGTTGTGGTGATGTTGACCCTAGACCTAGATGTCCCTCAACATAAGAATGGATAAAACAAATATGGTATACTTAAACGATAAAGTACTACTCAGCTGTTAAAAAATGACATTATGAAATTTGCAGGCAAATGGGTGGAACTAGAAAAATTCACTTACATGTTGACATTAGTTGTTCAATAAATGATAGCCAATCAACAATCTGTAGACCTAGAGAGGTAGGTGTAGAGGGACTCAGGAAGGACACATCAATCTCCCTGGAAGGGGAAAATAGAACAGATTTTAGAGGTGGACTGGTGGGTGGGCAGAGATTGGAATGGAGAGGACAGGCAGAGAGGGGGACGTGAGATAGAATTGAGATAAAGAATTTAGGGAGAGATGAAATGGAGGAACATTTGAGTGATGACATGGAAACCTAGTGCAGTAGAAACTTCCTAAAACTTATGGAAGTGATCCTAATGAGGTCCCTTAATAAAGAGATGTACAGGGTCCCAACTGACCATCTCTTGTCACCAAACAGGATTCATATAACCAGATGTGGCTGTGTTTAATTGAGTTGTTGGCCAAGGGTATCCCATGAAAATTCCCAAACAATCCAGACTATTGATAAAATACTGGGATGCTACCTGTAAAATGACAGGAGGCACCTTTCTAAAGTCAACACCCAACAACTCATTGAACATGGAGAAGGCGAGCTGGTGCCTACACGTAGCCTTCTCCCATATGTTCTAGTGTCTTTGGTGCATAAGTTACTGTGCAGGCTACCAAAGGTGAAAAGTAAACATTAACCCAGCCACAAAAGCTCTGACCTACAATCTGTCCTTCCTGCAAGATATGATAGGGCAATGTTGGATGTGACTTTAGGCATATCAGCAAAATGACCCATAATGATGTTATGCTAAACATTCATAGATCAATGCCTTATTCGGTCATCAGAAGCTTCCTCAGCAGCAGATGAAAACAGATTCAGAGACCCACAGCCAGACATTATGCTGAGAGTCTTTGGAACACTCAGCTCTAAGTGGGATTTTTCCATTAGATCCCTCTCCTCAGAGCTCAGTCAACCCTAGGAAAGAGGAG
This sequence comes from Ondatra zibethicus, assembly GCA_004026605.1. Classification (NCBI taxonomy): domain Eukaryota; kingdom Metazoa; phylum Chordata; class Mammalia; order Rodentia; family Cricetidae; genus Ondatra; species Ondatra zibethicus. The sequence continues at coordinate 37,601 of PVIU01016477.1, forward strand.
GTGAAAAAAGTGTAAGAGACAGAGGGGCTGGAGTACATCAGGAGACCAAGGCCTGCTGACTCAACTAAGCAAGGCTCATATGAACTCCCAGATATAGAGGTATCAAGAACATGGCTGACACAGGGAGTTACCAGGTCTTCTGCGTATATAATATAGCTTTCTGCTTAGTATCTTTATGCAAATCCTGATTATGTAAATGAGTGGGTCCCTGATTTATATAGTGTAGAAAATCAGTTGCCATTTATATTTCCAAGTCTTCATAAGTGCCACAGAGATACTCTCAAGTACTTCTATGCATGGCATGTGCCATTCATTCAAAACACACGTTGTTGGACCTTAAACATCACTCTGAGAACATGGAGTGCTTTCTACTATAACTTTTCGTCTACTATAACTTTTCTGGATGTGCTTGCTCCCAGTCACCGTTATTAGAAAAATGGAATTATTTGCCTTTTCTTTAAAATATTAATTAAAGAAAAGGAGGTGAGGGAAAGATATCTCATTTGCAAAGTGCTTGTTTTGCACTCTGAGTTCCCTGCTCAGAGCTCGTGTGAAAAAGCCTGGAATGGTGGTGTGTGCTACAATTTCTGTTTTGGGAACTCAGAGACAGGCAGTTCTACGGAACTTGTAGGACACTCAGCATAGCTTATTGGAAAGTCCTAGGTGAGTTAGAGAGGCTGGCCCCCTAGTAATTAATTAAAAGCTAGGGAGTATCTGAAGGATAATTGAGGTTCTCCTCTGACCTTAACATACATACACACATAAGTATACCCCAGTACATGAAAACATACACAGTAGTAAGGAAGTAACAGCTTTAGCCATACCTGCCTATCTTATTTTATTCTCATCTTAGCTCTGTCTTATTTGTAAAATAAAGAGAATGCCCATCAATAATTATAATTGTTTGCTCATAATACCATACAGATGTATTTCTTTAATTTCATTCTACTACTTCATTCTCTTCTTTCCTTTTTAACAATATCCAGATATGTCTTAGAAATAGTACATAAAATATTTTATCTCTCTTATTGCCAGGATGATGTCATAATATAAAGCCTGTGCATCCGAGAGAAAAGAAATGGTCTCATTTTTATCTTTGTACAAATATCTGAACACATCTATGTTATACTGAATTTCACACTTTAAAGAAAACCAACAGACAAAGGCAACATAAAAAATATTGTGACTTTCAATCACACTAACCTCAGTCACCAGGAGAAATTTTTAGATTTAAGTAGCAGAAACATTTTCAAGGAATATGATTATATCACACACAAATAAAGGGAAATATTAAGTACAGCCTACTAAAATTAGTTTGCTGTGAATCACCTTTCAGATAAATTTAATCATCGCTTAAATTTCTTTTGTTTGAAATATATGAAAACAGGGAGATTCTCTTTATCTTAGAGCTGCTGGTACCTTTTATTATTTCTCCAAAAGTATAAAATGTGTGTAGCTAAAGATTTCTAGCACTGCAGGAAATCTTACAATGAAAACAAATGGCCTCTTGCCATTATTGTCCCCACCTATAGTATTTTCTTTTAAAGTAAGGTACATATTGTTTTTATTTGGCAGGTTTTGCTTCATTGTTTTGTTTTTGTTTTTGTCTTTGTTGTTTTCCATGCTCACCTGCAGACTTCTAAGCTGTATGCTTGCAAAATTATACGAATAGAGGCACATAAACTGCCATGGACAGACAGCATTTCTACTACTGAAGATGCATGTTTAAATTGCATTGACCAACACCAACTCCACCATACTTTTAAAAATATTTATAACATTATTTTATGTGCATTGATGTGAAGGTGTCAAAAGTGGCTATGTTCCTTTCTACTAATCATTCTGTTTCCTCAGTCAGTACCAGATATTAGGAAAGAGTTAAAAAAAGTTGAGGATGGTCCCCAAACTCCTATATGGAAATTGGTAAAAAGTGGCCTTTAAAGTTTTAATGCCCAAGAGAAATCGGCTGAGTTTTCCCGACAGACAAAGCTACAACAATCTATAGGCGCAGGTGTTAGCAGCTGCCCTAAGGTCTCAGGAATGTGGACAAGGGGAGCCAACCACAGGGCTCTACCCTAATAGAGCCCAGGCTAGGTCAACCTCACAGACAAACTGTTTCAGTGTGGCCTAAATGGTTACGTGGCACATTACACTACACCTGCTCCGAGGTTGTGCCCTATCTGCTAGCAACCTGGACACTGGAAATCACAATGCCCCCGTGCGGGCTTGTCCTCTATGCCAAGCCACAGAGGTCCGGCCTCATCACCATCGGCAAGTGAAACTGTGCCAGCTTTGCAGAGGATTGATGCTACCCAGACTTGGTATATCCCGTAACCTTCTCCGAGCCTACAGGTAAAGCTACAAACGGTGGTGACGCCAGCTTGCCCAGCACCTTTACTGGATTGGAGATATCCTTAGCTGCTTCCCCAAAGCTTTGTTCAGCTTCTCGGAGTCCCTTTTAACCCTACCCATCTCCAAGATTCTATTTTACAGGTTCACTCCTCCTGCCAGATGTGTGCCCAGGCCAACCCACAAGGAGTTCTGCATATACATCAGCTGCGTGGACACAAACTGGGCAAAGATTGACAGGTTAAATTCACCCATATGCCCACTCAAAAAAAAAAAAACTCCATTATGTCTTAACACTTGTGGACACTTTTACAGTATGGATAGAAGCATTTCCAGTCTCCAGGGAAACAGCAGATGTGATGGCTTAGGGTCATGGAGCTCGTGTCAGAAACTCTCCACATTTCCTAGACAATGGGACTCAACAAACAACTACTCTCCATTAAACTCAGGTCTCTCGAACCTCGATGGAGAGGACCTCACACGACACCTGCCTTCTCCTCTCCCCCAAGGAACAGATGCCTGCTGTCTCTGGGATGACAGTTCATGGGATGCCTAACATGGAGACCTAGCTCTCCCCTTCCCCATGTTGCCCCATGCCTGCAGGAAGTAGCCAGATTTGAGTCAATGCCCTTTTTTCCAAAGAGAGATAATTATCACTTCAATTTTCTGTCACCCCTATATCCAAAGAGTCTGGAATGTCAAGTTGGGAGCTTAGGCCCCAGCCTCTCACATCTATCTCAGTCCCAAGGCCTGGTCTGGACTCCAAATCCCAGCAGGCCAGGAAGAGGTCAGGACCACTCCCTAAGGTGATCTTCAGAAAGAGGAACATGTGGTCCCTTTTCCTTCCTCCCGGTGGGTGTGGTTTTTTTCCCATACATTGTTTTGTTTTATTTTTTCCATTCAAGAACATAATTAAAGAAATAAAATTTTTACCTTTCTTCCCCTTCTCCCGGTCCCCTCCCACTACCCCCCACCCCTCCTCCCTCCCCCTTCTTCCTTGAAAGAGG
>PVIU01016478.1:0-44914 GCA_004026605.1 Ondatra zibethicus
GATGGGCTGGGGCCCACTCACCAGGGTCCAGATGAATCCGCGGAAGCTGGTTGGGCGAGGTTCCCGGTTCCAAAGGCAGGCCTACTGAGGGTTGCCCTCTCCTCTCTGCTCGGCTCCGTGGGACAAAGGAGACCCCCTAGCAGGGGACTCGTCCTTCCCCCAAGGCCTCAGCCCGGGTGGGCCGAGCTCAGGTGCAGCCGGGACAGGGTCCAGATGAATCCCTTGAGTCTTTTTAGTTAGACCTGAATCTGAATCATTAAGTGAGAATCATATGGTTGACAGTCACAGGAATAAAGAGGAAAAAATCTGAACTAGTTCTAATGAGATAGAATTGCTGGGGAACGCAGAAATTCAACACAGAAAGAGTATGCAAGATATATTGTATATTGAGATGAAAACAACTTCCTTAAATGGGCAAAAAAAAACCCTGATTTTTGGAAAACAAAATTGAGAGATGGTTATTTCTAATACTTGAACTTCAAGTCAAAAGTAGATGAAAAAATGCAGCCAGAACCTGTTAAGGGAATCATAGGAAAGCTAAGCATGGAGCTCAGAGGTAAATCATTTAACTAGCCTGCAGGACCTGTGCTTAGTCCATGCTCTAGAAATATACACACACACACACACACACACACACACACACACACACACATACACACATGCACGCATGCATTCATGCACTCGCACAAACGCATACACACACATTCATGCACATACAGGCATGCACGCAAACACACACACACACATCATGAACTACAGTAAGAAGCATAGTATTTAAACTGTTCCCAGAAGTAAGCTACTTCCCCAGAAGACTGATAAGCTCAAAGGAGCATGGTGTCTCAACCTGTAACCCTCATCCTTGTGAGACTGGGTCAGGACAAGTTTCCAGGACATTCTAGGATACATGTCATTACCAGGTCCCAGGGCCAGGGCAGCAAAGCAAGACACTGTCTCAAAACCAAAGATGGAGAAGGAGGAGGAAGAGGAGATTTGAAAGCACAAATGGCTTTGAGAAGAATATACTTACACTTTTGTTAGGTATATACTGCCATATTTTTCAAAGACTGAAAACAAATTGGAAAATGTTGCCACCTTCTAGACAGAAATAACAACAACAATAACAAAGTGGCTTCCAGCAAGAGGACTCCTTCAGATGTCCCCTCTGCAATATTTCAAAGTTACAGGAAAATGAAATTCCCTCCACAGCCCACTAACCAAAATGACTGTAAAATCAATATATCCCTTATCTGTGGTGGCTTGAAAGGACTCTGAGAATGCAGCAGACAAATGCTACGCTTCAGGATAATTCTTGAAAAAGTAGTTTAACAAACAGAAAATGAATCACAATCATGAGCTCAAGACAGGAAAGATAAGAGAGAGCAAGGAACACTCATCTGTGAAACTCTGTATTAGGGAAAACAAGGATGGCTGAAAGAGGAGAGGAGGAGAGGGTGGGACCAAAGAAGTGAGGGATGGAAGGAAGCTTTGCAAAGGATCTGTAGGCAAGCACCATCTTGTAGTTCATTCTTTGTTTAGGCTTTTTTTTTAAACAATTATTAGTGTGCGTGCACGCGCGCGCACGCCACAGTGATCATGCGCAGGTCAGAGGTCAGGGAGTCAGTTCTCTCCTCCATCCTATGAGTTGAACTTAGGTCGTCAGATCTGATGGAAAATGTTCTTACCTGCAGAGCCGTCTTACCGTCACGACTGCCATTTTACAAATCATCATTTAACACCATAATAACGACATTGGAATGATAGCTTAAAATGCAGAAAGTTGCTCAAGCATTTGCAAGCATTTCTATTAAATACTGTTTTTCCCACTGGCTAAACAGAAAAGAACAGCGTGCGACTGTCACTGAATTTTCATCCATTGGAAACCACCCTAGCCTTGTGAGTAAGATTTTCTCAAGAAATGCTAAGCTAAAAAGGACATTAAAGTGTCCTGCACCAAGAGCGATGAGAATGACTGTGATGCACTTTAATTTTTTTTTCCAAATAGAAGCCTGGATTTTGTCACATTTTCCATATTCTAAACCAAGAAGCCTTGGAGGAAAACCAGCATTCTGGGGCAAGCCTGGACACCTATATGACGTATGTGGGACACATGATAGCATGCTTCCACACAGATAATTCATACTTACAAAACTCAGATCCAGAAACTTTACACTTTCAGATAGAGGATTGAAACAGTGCCCAGGTGGTGAAGTATTTGCATTGCAAACATGAAGATCTGAGTTTGGTCTCCAGAACACAAATTAGACCCAGGAGTCACAGAAAGATTTCTGGGGAGACAGACACAGGAGGCTTCCTGGGGTTTTCTGGCCACACAGCCATTCTGTCCTAATTGATCAGATCCAGGAAAATGAGAGACCCTATCTCACAGGACTAAGTACTCGTTTGTTTTTTTTTGTATTAGTTTTGAATGCATGGCCCAGCTTAAACCCGTTTGCTTTTTTTTCTTTTAATTTTTTTCTTCCTTTTATTTTACATACCAACCACAGTTTCCTCTCCCTGGTCTCCCTTTTCTTCCTCCTTCCTCCCTTCTACCCCAGTCCCCATCTACTCCTCCTCCTCCGTCTCCATTCAGAAAGGGTAAGGTCTTCCTTGGGAATCAATAAAGCCTGGTATATCAAGTTGAGGCAGGACCAAGCTCCTCCCTCCTGCATCAAAGCTGAACAAGGCATCCCACCATAGGCTATAGGTTTCAACGAGCCAGCTCACACATCAGGGACAGGTCCTGTCCCACTGCTAGGGGCCCCACAAAAAGTATACAACTGTTACCCAAATGCAGAGGGCCTAGGTCAGTCCCATGATGGATCCCTAGCTTTCTGTCCAGAGTCTGTGAGCTCCCACAAGCTCAGGCCAGCTGTCTCTGTGGGTTTTCCTGTCGTGATCTTGACACTCTCCCCAAACCCTTCATCTCCTGCTTGCTCATATAATCCCTCCTCCCTCTAGGACACAGTATTTCTAATTTGTTCTCTGTCTTGCCCACACATAAATGTGGATGTGCATACTCAGCTACACACACACATGCACCATCATGCACACACACAAAACAGATCAGGTAGTGTGCCTCAAAGCAGCTTTATCTGCTCCTCCTTGTCTGAGTATGGATTCATGTGACTTGACCATTGACTGTACCTCTGTTGTGAAAGACAAGCCAATTAAAGAAAACTTGAAAGGCCGATGGTGCCTCTCTTTTTACTTTTGGGTTTATATTAAGAAAGTCTGGGCAATGCTTTCCCACCATGAAGTTACTGAGGGCAAGGCATTCAACACTACAGATGTCATCATTAGCTTGGTGAAACTGGACCAGGGTAGTAGGTTTGTAGAGACAGGAAGAATTGCCAGGGTCCATCCTTACAGTGACCTTGTAGTATCTCCGTGGTGTGTAAAGGGGAAGGCAGGCTTTTAACAAGGATTCTGCAGTATTATCTTCAAAATAAGTGTAAGAGAAAAGATGCAATATTGATGTTCAAAGTCTGTCTGTTTCTTTCTGTTCCCTGTTCCATGGTGTCAGAGGCCACTGAGCTACAACTGACTGTGTTAAGTTAGAATTGTAAAAAAAAAAAAAAAAAAAAAAGAGGGAGAGAGAGAAAGAAAAGAATTTGAGAGTGAATTCTTTGTGGTTTTGTTTCTTATTAGACATAAAATATTTTTCAAAATCAAGTATGCTTCCAACTTGAAATATAGAAAGAAAATACATTTCTTTTGCTACAATTGAATTTTCTATAATACAATGCAAATATGACCTAGCTATTCTTTAAAAGCCAGTGTATTAAGGATCCATACAGAGCTTAGCAAGTGGGCCAGTGTGTTTAAATGAAATCTGCTCTCATTTGTGAAGAAATACTTTCTTCTCTCTGTACTAGACTGTCAAAGAAAAATTGGAAATAGGTAGATAATTCAGTCAGTGAAATGCTTGCCACACAAGTGTAAAGACCTGAGTTCAGATCCCCAGTAAACCATGGGTGCAGTGGTGTGTACCCATAATCTTAACACTGAGGTAGTAAGGACAAGAGAGTCTCTGGACCTCCCTGGGCAGCTGGTCAAACCAAATTAGTGATCTCCAGGATCAGGGAGAGTCTCCTCTACTTCAAAAAAAAAATGAAAAGACTCTATCTCAGAAAAAAAATAGTGTGGAAAGCAACTAATGAGGACACATGAGGCTTACCTCTGGTCTCCACACTTACATATGCATGAACATATATATCCTCATAACACACACAAGAAAAGAAGAAACTTTTACAAATTAATAAGGACTCACCAAGTATCCTTTGCTGTGGGAAGAGAGGCTTTCAAAATGCCTTTAGAAAATAATATCACTAAGAATAAACCAAGAAATCTTTACTAAGATCCTCACCAAGGGAAAAAAAGGCAGGATTTTCTTATTTTTAAAGGCTGCCTTATGAATCAGCACTTAAATTTAGGACTGATGAAAGACTCAGGTGGGAGACTTTTCCAGAATCTCTGCCTACTGTCCCCTGGCTTAGGAATCATAAGCATCTCAGAGAAGCCCTGTTCCTTTGCTGTCACCTACCAGAGGCATACTTCAGAGAGGACAGCCTACAGCTGTTGTCCCCAAGCAGTCCTGGTCAGTGCACTTCTGAGTTTCCCCATGTCTTTGACAGGGTGTCTGTTGCTGTAAAGAGACACCATGACCACAACAACTCTTAAAAAGAAAAGCATTCAGTTGGGGCTGGCTTACAATTCAGAGGTTTAGGCCATTGTCAGCATGGCAGGAAGCATGGTGGGACACACACAGGCAAGCAGACATGGTGCTGGAGAAAGAGCCAAGAGCTCTGCATCTGCATCAGCAGGCAGCAGGAAGAGAGAGTAACATTGGGCCTGGCTTGAGCATCTAAAACCTCAAAGCCCACCCCCCAGTGACATACTTCCTCCAACAAGGCCACACCTACTCCAAACAAGGCCATACCTCCTAATAGTGCCACTCTCTATGAGCCTATGGGGGGCCCTTCTCATTCAAATCACTGCACATCAACAAAGCCACAGAATTCTTCAGTCTCCTAGTGTCAGGTTGTGATAGCTAAGTAACAAACAAAGAGGACCACATCAACTCTCCAGTACACTTTCAGAGGGAATAAATATCAAAGTCCCACTTTGGTTGCAAGATTGTTTTTTTATTTTTATCGATTTCACATTGCAATATCCTCATTGCAAAACACAAGAGCACAGAGAAGTGAACAGATATGATTTCCATTTCTAATCTCAAGAGCCAACCACTGTTAACATTTTGGTAATAAACACCACCACTATTTTCATGCAGATACCCATAGTCTTATAGATAAAATATATATGTGTCCTATAACCTTGTTCTACCCATCTACCAGTAAACAGTAAACATACTGTCTTGTCGCTAATTTTTTAAATAACATGCAATTTTTAGGACCTACAGAGGGGCAATTTTTTACTCTACCACAAGTTATTTGTTTAAGAAATTATTACTAAGATTTCCTTTTGCCCTGTCAGGATCACTCTCTACTTTATTTATTGTGGGGGGTCCTGTCAGGTGAACCCAGAACTCACAGAAGAGCTAGTCTAACCAGCCAGCTTGTGCCAACGATTCCTATCTCTGCCTTCTGATTGCTGAAACTGCAAGGTGGCTGTTTTACTTTCCCAGCTTTCTGCATGAGATCTGGGGATCTGAGCTCCGGCCTCATGTATCGTCGAGCCATCTCCCCAGCCCTACTGTTGCTATTGTAAGCAGAGCTATAATGAGAATCTTTGTACCTTTCAAGGCAAGCTCCTGACAGCTGTGTGATTTCCCAACACATCTCGCTGTTCACTGCTCTACTCCAGGGCAAACATGTGAGTCTGTCTCTTACCTCTGAAGCACTTCAATTCATTCATTCTCTCACTATGCCCAATGCTGTATGATAAGTATCTGTCTATTGCTGCAAAGCAAATTACATGCCCCCCCCAAAAAAGTTCATGGCTTAAAATAATGAACACTCAGCTTGTATGTTTCTGTGGGTAAGGAATCCAGGCTAGGCTAAACTAGTTTGATGTCAAGATTGGCTTCCTTGCAAATTGTTGGAATGGGAGTTTCATTTTCTCACTTGTTGTTGGCCATCAGACACTTTTCCCACAGAACAGATCACATTAGAGCAGCTTGCTTTATCAGGACAAGCAAAGAAGATGGTGAGGAGGAGATGGAAAGAAAGAAGACACCATTTTTAGTAACCTAATGCAGCCATTTTTATTATATCCTGTTCATTAGAAGTAAGTCACTATGCCAACCCCAATAAAAAGGTGAAGAAATTGTGTAAGGGTGTGAAGACCAGAAGGAAGGGATAATTAACAGTACAAGGAAGGAAGATGATGACTTCTGACCCCGATATCACATTAAGAAATACCCAAACACCTATCGCTGATGAAACAGTTTCTTTTATTTTGTACACACTTCAATGTACAATGATTGGCAGGGAGGTAAGTCTCATAATGCCAGGATCAACACAAACATGATCTCCTATGACCTTATGACATTGTAATGGTATGACATCATTACTAAGTACCAGAAAACAATTATGAATCTATGGAACTACTATCACATAGGCAGTCTGTTATAGGCCAAACTATTGCATGACTTATGTGTATGTATGTATGTATGTGCATTTGTATGTTCATTTGTTTATTCATATACATTCATACACATGAACCATGCAACACATCACACATAGTTAATGTGTAAAACTTAATGAGTCTACTTTGGGGCCTTTTACTACTGTTTCTTCTTCCTCTTCCAGAAATGCCACTTCATTTATGCCTGCCCAGGTCTGGTGTCTTCCATCATTCAGGTCTGTTTATAGCTAGGAATTTTGGTTAAGACATTATTTATAGTCATTCTAAAGTAATTTCCCAGAAACTCGCATGCACTACATTTCTGTGTACTCTAGACCAATGCCCATTACTTGTACTTGTTATCTGCCTGCCTCCCTTCCTGTTTGAATATAAACGGCAATGGAAGAAGGTCTTAGCTATCTCCGTCACCATTTCTGCCTGGCAGAAAAATGGTGGCTTTAGTTGCTGCACATTCCTATTTATGTTCTGCAATGCTCCCTGTGCCAGTGCCCAGAAGAGCATCTGATGCAGAACAAGGGCAAAGTACACAGATGTTAAACAAATGACTCCTTCTCTCAAGATTCTGTCTCAAAAAATAGAATGGCATGGTCAAAAAATCAGCAATGTTTATTTTGAAGTCCTCACACCAGAGACCCTGGTCAACTTCCAACTGGAATTCTGAGTGATTTAATGAGGGAACATGGTGACATTTGTCACAAACACAGAGAACACTGTCACGCTCTCCTGTAACCATTTAATACTTCATCAGGTCCCTCATTTAGCTTTAAAATGTCTGATGAAGATTATTCCTAGTTTTCCAGTCAACATCCTTCTCTGAGGTCCTGTAATTCCTGAATTTAGCTCTATGGTTTGCTTCTTTATTTCCTAGGTCCTAGAACAGCTCTTGGGATACACTGGGTTCTGTACAACATAGCCTCGTGTCATCCAGAGCAGCCAGTTACCATATGCACTGTCCTACTAGACGCATTAATATACATATACATTAATATATATGCACACACACATTATTATGCATTAACAGTATCTTATAAATCAAAGCAAGGGGCTTTGCTTCTTTCTTACTAATACATAAATAGTACATCTTAAAAATTAATGGCAGCTCAGAGACAGTTCAAAGTTGTAACAATACTGAGTTATGTAGCATTCAAATTTCCTGGCAACACAGATGTTGACTAAGTGCCTAAGTGACAATGTCCAGCCAAATCATGGAAAAGTGGGCACAGGCGACTTTGTGATATGATTACAACTGTTCTATGCACCAGATTCTAGGCACAAAGCTTTCAGAGAGGCTGTTTCTCCTCTGTTACTCCCTTCTATAAAACAGCACAGCCACACAAGTCCCAGCTCAGGACCCATGCTAACTCCATGACCATGACCTTGACAGCACTCTGAATTTGACTGTGTCTTATGTACCAGCCGCTCCATTGAGTTGTACTTAACATTAGATGGATTAAATCATGTAAAGTCATAAGTGGCTGGCAGAAGAGATTGTTTATAGTTAATGTCATCCTCTATTTTCTTTCCTTGAGTGCATCGCTTCTACCCTCCCCACTCCACCTCCTCTCCTGGAAACAGAAGGTTTATAGGAAGGAACTGGGTTTTCTGCACCATTTAGCAAGAGAGCCAAGCTTCAGAGTCAGTGGAACTGTGGGCGCCCTGATAAAGACAGATGTAGTGTCTCCTGTCCTCAGCAACACTGATGTCTAGAGCCAAATCAGTCCTTATTACGAGGGGCTGTTTTGACATCACCAGGTTTTTAACTGCACGTTGGCCTCTACTGACCAGACGTTGTGAGACTCAAGGTTGTCTCTGGATGTGGTCAAATGTTTGCCATCTTCCTTCCACAGACAAGCACTGTACCAGTGTCCATCCACTGGTCATCTTATTCCTGTTTCATGTCTTCATGCTGGGAATAATACAGAAAGCAGCTCTGAGGATGGAACTCTACACAGGGAGCCTAATTTCTGTCATTTTTTCCCCAAGGCTACTGAAAGCACATGAGGACTTTGTTTCTCACTCGCCTGCTACAAGTGTGGTTTTAATGTGTGCTTTTGAGGATAGTTAGTGCTCCCATAAAGTTGAAATGAGGCACATCTGAAAAGAACGGCCACACTGCAGATAGTTGGGAACAAATTGTCACTAGCAGAGAACATAGGTTTCCAAGCAGATTTCGACACAATCCCTTCCGCAGGCCAGGCTCCGAGGCACATTAGCGTGTACCTAAATGTGCCATTCCAGGGACACAGACTGAGAGAGCTGAAGGATAATTAGAGACTCGGCATCCTTGGCATATTTGTCTCCAACTGTGCATATATATTTTAATGTACTGTAAGATGTGGACAGGGTGGACAAGAGCTAAATGGTAGTCATAAACTTTTTTTTTTCCTGTAACTCAGAGTCTGGTTAGTGTTGACTACATAGTCATGGGTGTGTGGCCATCTGTTGGAACATGGACAACCTATCATTATTTTAGTTACACTCCTGAAAAGAAGATACTCCTCCCCCTAGCAACCATCAGCTTTCAATAGATTCTCAATTAGGGGTGGGGTGCTAAGTCCCTCCCCACCCTTGCTCTAGCATGCTAATTGGTTTGATATTGCAAAGATCTTGCACAGATGACCAGAGCTGCTGCGAGTTTCTAAGTAACACAGCCCTGTCACCTCCAAAAGACATGATCTTGCAACAATCCTTCCTAACCTCTGCCTCTTGGATTCTTCCCACCCCTTCTTCTATGATGGTCCCTATGCCTTGGGGGCTATTTCTTCACACAACACATTTGAAATGACATGGTGTTGCTTAGGATAGCACCCAAGGTTGCTCTCTGACCTCCACGTGAGTGTACATGCATGTCCATGCTCGCAGGTGCACACATATGCACACAAACATATGTGCATGTGTACATACATACACACACCCACATATATATAAAAAGAGCATTGAGCTGACTAAATGTAGAGCCATGTGCCTATATCCCTAGCACTTGAGAAATGGAGGTAGGATTCAAGGCTTGGCTACATCAGGTTCAAGGACAGATTGAACTACCTAAGACCCTGTCTCTAAATAAATAATTAATTAAGTATATAAAACCTGAATTACCAAAACCCCAAGTGCTAATGTGGCGATGCCCCACAAGCTCCCTCAGCATATTAACTGGGGTGCAAGTTTCACTTTTCAACCTGAAAACACCAGACCATTGCCACACCGAGATTAACTCTTATCTTTGGGTTTGCACATGTACAATATAGGTACCCATATTAAATAACATTTTTATAATAAAAACACAATGTTTTTTTTCTGGATAAACTACAAAACTTCAATATATTTCTATGCTCTAGGCAAAATGTTTGGAAGAATGAATATTTTAGTCCTTCTGTAACTATGGTGCCCTCAGAACAACTTCTGACTTCGTATGCAATAACACTGGACGCATTCACTAAGCACCCAGCTATATCACATGAAGCTCAGTGCCCCAAATACACTGTCTCAATTAATTCTCATTTAACTATAAATGGTCTTAGATGACATTCTCTATAAAGAAATGATTAATTGTTTATTTGTTTCTAACTCTTAGAATGTGCTTTTGCCCAGTTGTTACTTTCCTCAAATTATTTATTTATGATACAATATAAAAACAAGGAGTAGGTAATTTGATGAACATCGATTACTTCAGAAGATACTTCCATAATATCCTCAGTGACCATCTATTTTCCAGTTGACATTTTGTAGCCTTTGGCCTTTATAAGATGGCAATCATCAACCATGCCTTTCCCAGTGAGACTTGCTTAGGAAAAGAAAGCTTGGAATGAAAATCTGTCCTTTTTGCAATTCTTCCAATGTTTTGGTTTTCTTTTGTTTTGTTTTTTAAGAGATTAAAGAGTTTGATGATCTGCTAATGTCAGGAAATAATGAAATTATCCCAGACCACACTTGCAAAAAGGGAAGTTTGAAAAGTAGAAGGAATGGCTCACCACTTGGTATTATTGGGGGATAAGGATCCCCCTTAAATGAAAATTTCATTGCTAATTGCACCCCTATTGTGGAAGTAAGTTTCCCATTAAAATGCGTTTCTCTGGCAAAATAAATAATATACTAAATCCATTGTCAGGTTCTTTGTATGGGTTCTTATTTATAAAATCTAAACTAAATATATTTTCCAATGAATGCCAAAGTTTATATTTAATGGGGGCTTTATTCTGTCACTTTGTCTATAATATAAAGCTGTAAAAATCTGTGAGCTATTACTGTTTTACATCAATTACATCATAGTATCACAGAAAAGTGAACGTTGAAGTAGTTTAGAACTTAAGGGAGACCAAGGTCATCTCCTCTCACTCACCACTTTTAGAGCAGGTCAAAGGTCTGGTCCTAGGACTGAGGAGGATGGTTCTGTGGACAAGGGAAGACAATAGTGAGGACTGCTCACAGATTTCCTGTGCCCAAAGTTCCTTCAAGATTGCATCTCTCATCAGCATACAGACCAAGCTGCACCTCTGGCCACATCATAAAACAGATGTTTGGGGAGTGTAAAGATCAAACTTCCATGCAATGAAATGCATAGAAATAAACTAGGCAATGCAGCACATGCACACTTGCATGTGTGTGTGTGTGTGTGTGTGTGTGTGTGTGTGTCTTTACATTTTTCTGTTGTGAGTATCCTTATATTCCATTACCATCTTAGAGACTTGAGAGTCCAGTGGGAAGAAAGTGGTCTAGCTAGGAAACAGTGCCCTAGGCTACTTGCAACCCCCAACCATCTAGAGTTCAGCAGTGAGAGGTGCTTTGTCTATGGCTAAAGAATAATTCCATGGCAGGGAGTATGAACCATCAGTGTGTTTCAAGCACCTGTTCCCACTCTCCCCCCTCTGAAAGAACCTCAAAGCTGTTGGAATGATTACAATAAAGTATCAGGAAGCATTGGTAAAGATCTTCATGCTTATGGTACTTCATGAAGATGTCAAAAGACTGGTGCTCATCATAAAAGCGGAAAAATGCAGCAGTGATCTCCCCCAGATCTGAACCGATTGTCATGATGAGGTCAAGTGATGGCATCAGATAGCATGTGGATGCCATGCTGATAACTCCACATCTCCACAATAAGAAAGATGCCCGTTTTCCCTACTGCTGACTCCCAAGAAACGAGTCTCAGTTTGGGGTGTATACATCCCTAACATCTCTGTAGTCTTTACTACCCTTGTTTTTGGAGGGAGCAGATCTCAGATTCAAAGACATTCAGTCATAAAGCACAGGGATTTTATTTTTGACATTTAATATGAATAACTTCACTAATCCAGAATTCATCACTTGCGTTTTTATAAGTAAATGAACAGATTGATATGGCCATTATACAGATTTAAATATGGAATATTTCTATTACCCAGTACTCTCGTGCCCTTCCCAACCAAGACCCACCTTTGGTTCTTATTACTATCCTGTCTTGTATTTTTCATAGATGAGTTTTTCTTATTTATGATTTTTATACAAAGAGAATGGATGCATAGCCTTCCTTCTTTCATTATGTCTTTGAGATGCACCTAGCTGAGTGTTATACTAAATAATCTGTTTCTTTTTTTATTGCTGTATAGTACTTTATTTTATGGACATACCATGAGTTCTTTATCTATTGTGTTCTTATCTTCATACTGAATTGTTTCTAATTTAAGGCTATGATGAATAAGACTTCTAGAAACATTTTTCGTTTCTCATTAGAATTTAATAACAATGTTTTGATTTTACGATTTATTTTTTTAGCCAGATCTGCCTTTGCCTCCTGAGTGCTGGGATAAAAGGTGTGTGCCACCACTGCCCAGCAACACTTTTTTAATGAAGGAAAATAATGTCGATTTTATGTCATAAACAGTAATAACACTGTCCCTCTTAAATTCAGTTTATTTGAAAAGAATAAACTTTAAAAAAATCTGAAATTAATAATTGAACAGTAGGGAATATACTTGTCTGAGTTCATAAAACCAACAGCCAAAACACCATGAAAATGTTTTGAGACTGTTTGGAGATTCTCAAACAGTCAGTGAGCAGGTCAAACATTGAGGGAATAAGCGCTGTGGGAACTTAACGAAGAATTGGATTCCCAAGGGTGCAGGTGGACATGGGTCTTTGAATCTCACTGGAGCATTAATAGCTAGAGTGAGATAACAGTCTTGTTCACACTGAGATGCCCATCGTCTGGAAAAAGCTCCTGACCTCGAATAAGTCTTCAGTATGCTTTCCACAAGTCTGGGCTCCATTACCTGAGGGCCATCAAAGGCCACCTAAGGCAAGTAGCACATACCCAGAACCCCAGGCAGGAAAACAAGAGGGAAAATACAGACCCGAGGAACACAGCAGTTTCTCAGACTACCAAATAGAACAGGCTGAATGGAGACGATCCTTATAAAACAACAGTGGTGTAGGATACAGGGAGAGGGGAGGAGGGTTTGACTCAGCAGGGGGTAGAACCACAGATCCCACCCTCGTGATCTATAACGAGACAATTCATCACTTAGAGTACAGACTTGAATGTTTCCCTCACTATGGGAACTTCAAAAACATGAGGTAGATTATCACCAGAAAGCCATTCCAAAGACGACTCCCAGATTTCCATGGGGAGTGGGGCCTACGTGGCTTATCATAGTCTTCTTTTTATAGGCATTTTCAGCAGTCTCTGGTTTTGATTGCAGTCTGCCTAAAGACCAGCATCAATCTGACAGGGAGGCACACACCAAACCCCCTGAGCCCCCAGATGCCCATATTCCGGGAATTGTGCTTTCAGAATTGAGTCTTTATCTGAACATGTCATATGCATCCCGTATTTCATTTAAATGGGAAGGTTTGTGGGGAAGATCCCTCCATTACACAGCTGACACTGGTTTTGAAGGGGCTAATTATGTTTAAAACTAGTCTGTAGCACAGGAGGCTTTGGGCCATGAAATACATTTTCATCAAAAGGCTGTATTTTGTAAAAGGAAAGAAGCTGAAAAATCTGTGTCTCTCATTAGGAGTGAGTTTCATGATGCAGACAGAGATCTAAAACTCCTGACCATAATTATTCTGATGGGTCTTAAAAATCATAACTTGCTTTCCATGTCTGTGAAGCATAAACTTGAAAACATAACGAATAAGTATAGGTAATAAACTTTGTAAATGGCTTAAAAAACATCTAAGCACACCAGTGTTCACAGACTCAAGGTGTGTGCCCAGGGAAAGGCACTGGCTTGTGAACATTCTGAACATTGGCATCACAACCCAAGGCGGAATGGGTTATAGCAGTAGAAATGCACTCAGAGCTTAGATCTGGGAGTAATGGCTTTCTTCAGTTCTGGAGTATGTGACTTTGAGTAAAACACATCACTTCTCCATCACTTTATGCAGATAAGAAAACAGGTACAGGATGTGAGACCCTATCCAACTCTAACGTGTCACGTGATTACCACCTTTCTATTGGGGTGAGAGACTAGATTCCACTTTTGAGTCATGCCCAAGGAGCAGATGAATGGATTTGTCTGAGAGATAATTCCAATTAAAATTAGCATTTAAACCCACAAAGTTGAGTAGGGTGGCTTTTCCCAAGGTTGTGCAGGCAGCAACCCCTGATGACATAGATGAACAGAAGGGCAGAGGAAGAGTGAACTCCCTGTCTCTGCTGGAGCTGGTACAGCACTTTCCCCTTTTCCGCATGGAAGTCCTCTGGTTCTCCAGTCTTTGGACCAGAAACAGGGATTGCATGGTCAACTTCCTGGTCCTTGACTCTTCAAACCTAAGTTGAATGACATCATTGCATTTCCTGCTTCTCCAGTTTGCATGACATGAGCCAATTTCTATGATCAATATAATATGTATTAGATTCTATTGCATGCTTTTTCACACACGCACAGACACACACACACACACACACACACACACACACACACACACACACTCAATTTCTCCGAAGACTCCAGACTAGTTTAAAGATACTAACCACCATTACTCCATGTTTCACACAGAATGGCAATGCTTCTAATTCACTGTTGCTGGAATATGCATTCTAGGCTGATTCTCAGTGTCTGAGGTTGTAGCCACTGTTTGCTTGTGATCATCAAACATTCATAGAGTCAATAATGGTTCTGTGATTAAAATAAACAAAACGAGTTTACAGAAACATTGACATGAACCTTTAAGTCCATTTTCCTTTTATTTCTTTGGCCAGGAGACTCTCGTCAGCCTTTGTCCCATCTTTAACACTGAAAGCCATTTCAGGGGTACCCTTCTCTTCTACTTCATGGATACCATGAACTTTACAAGTTCACTGCTTGCAGCATCTTGCATCCATGAAGTCCGCTGGCGCCATTTTCTTTACTTGATCTCTACACTGAATTTCAGTATACTTATAGTACTTTCAACTTGTTCATTGTTGTGTGCCTTGTGGTGTCCTGTGGTCAGTAATATTTTACATTATTAGTGATCATTTGAGGGCTGCCAGAAACCATGCTCACATGTGAAATGGACAAATGTCTGGGTTGGCCATTTCCCTTCTCTCTGCCTCTAAAGAGGCCTCTTTATTCCTCCATATATTATAATATTGAAGTTGGGACAAATAAACTCCTTTCTCCCCTAATGTGATTGCTGTCATATTCTGACACATAATAGTGATATGTCTTATCACCATAGCAACAGAAATGAAACTAGGACAGATGTCAGGGCTAGAGAGGAATCGTCAATGCCTGGTTTCAAATATTCAGCAAGAAGTCTGGCTTTCCTGCCAGGGTCTAACGAGTTTCAGTTAGTGCCCATGCTTGTGTGGCATTCTGAAAAGTCATGGGCCATTAAGAAGCAGAGTCACTGTACCCATGCTCTGTAAATGGAACAACAGATCCTAATGACAGCACATCCATTTGCAACACAGTTTCCTGAATAATTTTAGCCCAGTGGGGAGAACCACTGCTTAGCATGAAAAGATTCCCATTCAAATTGCAAGCCCCTCATTTCCAAAGATCTCTGATGGGTGTTTATAAGATTAATGTTATTTCTATGCTTGCTAAGATAGCTTCCATTCTGCAGCAAATAGATCAAGGAGCAATGTGGACTTTTCAGTCTCACTCTTTTGAAGAAACACTTTTCTAAGTCTGCCATAGAAAAGTAATTTTTCTGATGAATCCAGACAAAGTCATTTAAAAACTTTCTGGAAGGGACTTCCCATTATAGATGCCATTAAGAAAATCATGATTAATGGAGATTGGGACAAGTCGGTTTTAAGCCTCACTGATGACTCTGAAGGACTCAGATCTCAGTGGAGGAAGTCAATTCAGATGCAGAGGGACTCAGAAAAGAGGCAGAATCAGAAGAGGAGCCAAGAGGAGTGGGGAGACACACAAAGGGGTCAGAGTGGGGAGACACACAAAGTACAATAACATGTGTGTATGGAAATGCAGTAGTGAAACTCATTGCTGGGACTGGAGAGGTAGCTCAGTGGTTAAGAGCACTTGATGCTCTGTAAGAAGATGGGAGCTGGGAAACCAGCACCAACCTTGAAAGCCTATAACTCCGACTCCAAGGAATCTAACATCCACTTTGGGGCATCACACACACACACACACACACACACACACACACACACACACACACACACACACACGCACGCACGCACGCACGCACGCATACACCAGCACAGATACACACACATAAATAAAATATTTTTAAAAGACACATTGCTCTGTATGCTTATGTAAAAATTGTTTTAAAAATAGCATGATGAGAGCTAGAGAATTATTCTTCCCCAGAGATGGGCTCTCTAGTCAGTTATTCAATACCAAGTGATAAACCCTGAAATCATTTTTACAGAAACAATCCTAAATAGATTTAGCATGGCGTGCGCATGTGTGTGTGTGTGTGTGTGTGTGTGTGTGTGTGTGTGTGTGTCTGTGTTAGTAACAATTAAGGGGAAAGAGGCCATGAATAGGAGAGGGAGTATCAGGCATGTTAAAGTAGATGAGGAAAGTCCATGAGGTCTCAACCCTGCATCACGAACTCCAGACAGCTAAGGAATGCTGGGAACGAAAGAAAAAGTCTTCCTTGGGGAAAAGCACACCAACTGGCTCTCCAATACCAAATGCTCATAGCTGAAAGCAAACTTGCAAGTGACATTATGCAGACTGAGGTTATATTTAGGAATAAAAATATGTATATATGCCTGCAATAACAATTAATGAAAGAAGAGGCCATGGATTTGAAAAGGAACAATAAAGAGTGTGTAGGAGGGCTTGGAGGGAGGAAAGGAAATGGAGAAAGTTGTAATTATATCACAATCTCAAAATTTTTTCAACTAAAAGAAGATAGATAGATGAATAGATGATAGATAGACAGATAGATAGATAGATGCTAAGTACCACAATTAAAGATAATTTTTTATTTTTGGTGTGGGAGGTCCATCTGTCTATGTGCTGCTTTCATTGGTTAATGAATAAAGAAATTGCCCTGGCCTGCTGATAGGGCAGAACTTAGGTAGGCGGTGAAGACAGAACTGAATTCTGGGAGGAAGAAAGCAGAGTCAGAGAGATGCCATGGATCCTCTGCCAGAGTAAGACATATTGCTGAAACTTAGCTGGTAAGCCACTGCCACATGGTGATACACAAATTAATAGAAATGGGTTAAACTAAGTTGTAAGTGTTAGCCAATAAGAAGTTAGAGCTAATGGGCCAAGCAGTGATTTAATTAATACAGTTTCTGTGTGGTTATTTTGGGACTAAGCTAGCCAGGCGGCTGGGACAAACAAGCGGGCCCTCCTCCTACAATTTTTAAATAAGTTTGTTTCTTGATGAGCAATTTGGGAATGTAAATAAATACCCCCTAAAATATGTATTTCTTTTGGCTTAAATAATCTACTTTGCAAATACACAAATTGGCTCATTCCAACATATCAATAATTTATAGTTTTAAAAATAAAAAATTTTGTCAAATTTTATTCTAGATGGCAAACCTCCCTTAGCATGCCATTACTGCTGACTTTACTACAGGGATGGATTCTTTCCATTATATGTCCACATAACCCATAGAATGTACAGCATCAAAAGTGAGCCTCATGTAACCCAAAACCATTTTGTTGTTAGTCTTTGTGGAGACTGCCACATTCATTAGGAACCTGTAGTGTGTTCTAGTCTCATAATTTCTTTGCCTGGGAATGGGGTGGTGGCTTACGGATGTAACATGCTTTGGAGACATTTTGTTCCTGGAAAGTTAAATGTCTTATGAGTTACATTGCATTCCAAAATACTCAGCAAATTTAGTTGAAAAAAAAAAAGGAAGAAAAATTCTTTTCCCAAACACTCATTCGCTAAGGCCTGAGAGACATCAGCCATTGCAGACATGTATTGATCTGCTCTCTGTCTTTCTCTTTGCAGCAGCAAAGTGCACAGTCATGCTTTGATTCCTGTCAGCATCTACAGCTGCTTTTTGATTTGGATTTTTCCCGAAGAGCATTCTTGTCTGAAGTTTCACAATTCCCTCTTAAGCTCACTTTCTCTCAGCAGTGCTCAAACATGGTTATTTCAGCTGCGTCTTATGTAATGGGGGGGAATGTGCTCCCAATGTTGCTTACGTAGAAATTAAACAACAAAGCAGCAACAGATGTGCCTCAGCTGAAGACGGGGTCCTGTGCAGACAAACACATTGTGAGCAGAAACTAGCATAAGTCAAGAGGCATTGGATGTGGAGAACCTGCGCAACATCTTGGCAGTTGGTGTCGTTGTAGCGTCTCGGTGATTTCCTCTTGCGATCAGCTCTCTGACTGGGGGTGACACTAGCTGCCACAACAGTGCCACATATAATGTTGGGCCTGGAAAACTCAACATTAAAGTAGTTTCTAGTTGAGTATGTATCACTTTCATTAATAGAGACTAAAATCATTCTTCTTAGCTATCTATACTTCCTGTTACTGTGTATACAATCTTTTCAAAAAATTAGTCTATTATTTATCTTGGTTTAGTAAGTTATTTTTATTTTCTTCTTCTTCTTCTTCTTCTTCTTCTTCTTCTTCTTCTTCTTCTTCTTCTTCTTCTTCTTCTTCTTCTTCTTCTTCTTCTTCTACCATTTCTCTAAGCAGCCCTGGCTGTCCTGGAACTCAATCTGTAGACCAGGTTGACTTCTCAGAGATCTGCCTCCTTCTGCCTCCAAGTGCTGGGACTAAACGCATGTGCCGCCACCACCTGGCTTTTTATTATGAAAATTTAATAGCTGTACACAATGTTGCTGTCATACCTACCCCAACTCTCCCTATCCTCATCCATGCAGAACCCCCTCAATGCTTCCCCTCCTTTCACATCTTCTTTTCCCGATTTTATTATTAACCCACTAACTTCAGTGACCGTGGCCCCTGTGTAGCAAGGATCCACTGAGACCTGAGAAACCTACCAGTGGACCCCACTCCAAAAAAGTGTAATTCTGCCTCCCCAGTGCAAACAATTTCTAGTAGCTCCTCAGCTAGGGTTGGGGCCTCAGTAGCCCCCTTCCCCTCCAACCCACACACATGAACTTGACCCTCTAAGAGTCCAAGTCCAGCGTGAGGCGCTTGCCAGGAAAACAAGCTTGGAGAGCTAGAATCATGGGTGCACCAGCCAGCAACAGTGAGATGTGCTGATGATGAGTGTCCAACAGTGAGATGTACTGATGATGAGTGTCCAACAGTGAGATGTGCTGATGATGAGTGTCCAACAGTGAGATGTGCTGATGATGAGTGTCCAACAGTGAGATGTACTGATGATGAGTGTCCAACAGTGAGATGTGCTGATGATGAGTGTCCAACAGTGAGATGTACTGATGGTGAGTGTCCCAACAAGGAGATGTGCTGATGATGAGTGTCCAACAGTGAGATGTGCTGATGATGAGTGTCCAACAGTGAGATGTACTGATGATGAGTGTACCAACAGTGAGATGTACTGATGATGAGTGTCCAACAATGAGATGTACTGATGATGAGTGTCCAACAGTGAGATGTGCTGATGATGGGTGTCCAACAGTGAGATGTGCTGATGATGAGTGTCCAACAGGGAGATGTACTGATGATGAGTGTCCAACAGTGAGATGTACTGATGATGAGTGTCCAACAGGGAGATGTATTGATGATGAGTGTCCAACAGTGAGATGTGCTGATGATGAGTGTCCAATAGGGAGATGTACTGATGATGAGTGTCCAACAGCTCTGCCACCTGGCTGCCTTCATCTCCCCACCTTCCCCATTGTTCAGTCTCCAGAATAGCGTTTGTATTGCTATTGGTGGCTGAAGATCTTTCTTGAAAATCTTTGGGGTGAGTAGAGTCATGTGGGACTTCTCTTGTGGCTGGATTCATTTGGTGGGTCAGTGGGAGCTGGCAAGTATGTTATGGGGAGTATGGCAAGGCTGGGACCTCTCTTCACGTGATACCTCATTATTCAGTAAATTTTAGTCCATTTTTCTTCATATGGCATCTGGGTCCCCTGAAAAGCAAAGACAGAAGATTCATTGAACTTGAGGCCTAGGGTCCAGAGTTCGAAAAAAAAATAGTGCCAGCCATATGTACAATGACAGCCAAGACTCGATATGAAGAAAGAGCAATAGGAAGTACTGTGCAGTGGATATTAGGAAAAATGTAGTACATTTACACAATGGAGTACTACACGTCAGAAAAAAATCACGTGAGATTTTGAAATTTGCAGGCAAAGGGATGGAGCTAGAAAACACATATTGAGTGAGATAACCCAGACTCAGAAAGATAAATATAATATGTACTCACTCATAAGTGGCTTTTAGACATACAACAAGAAAATCCAGCCTGTAATTCACAATCCCAGAGATCATAGACAACAAAGAGGACCCTAAGAGAGACATATATGGATCTAATCTACACGGAAAGTAGAAAAAGACAAGATCTCCTGAGTAAATTGGGATCATGGGGATCATGGGGATCATGGGAGAGGGCAGAAGGGGAGAGGAGAGTAAGGGAGGGGAGCAGAGAAAATTATATAGCTCAATAAAAACCATTTTTAAAAAGATAGGCAGAATGGTGGTGCAATATTTTAATATCTCTCTTGCCTTGTATTTTAGGGTCCCTATTTTCAAATTTTGCAAACTTTAAACAAAGTTTGTAAATATGGAAATCATGTCAATGGCACTTAGTGACTCATAACTTCCCACAATCATTCCTTTATGCTGCTTCCAAATTGCTATTAGGATTGTCTGTGGGTCATCAGGAAGCACAGAGGTCTTATATATTGAGAATTGTTCTCTTGGAATTCCATTTGACACAACCATACCATTAAAAAAAATAAAACAAAAGCCTATATGAAAAATGACCCTCTCCAAAAAATGGAGCTCAGTTGAGCCCAGATGCTGGGAGTTCTGTTCTTAGATTCATTGCATGACTGAGCCTGGTAAGATCCCCAGAAGGACCTCCATGTAGACACAGAATCCGACACAAACACCACTGGCTTCAATCTATTGAGTTATGGGGTTCACAACAGTAGAAAACTGAAAAACACAAAAAGGAAACTATTCTAATGAAAGGATAGTCTACAATCACTGCATCCTTGCAAACCCATTTTAGGTGGTAGACAAGCAATTTCCCCACTGAGCTACACACCAGCCCTCCACACTCTGATAAACTATTGCCTTCTGAAGTCTAGTTTGACAGTTTCCTCAAAGACTTCTATGTTGTCAAGCTTCCTTTCTGAAAGCACAATTTAGACATCTCCAAGAATCATATTTTTTCAGAAAAGGTTTAGAGACAATGTAATCACGGGTCTTCAAACTGAGCGGTACAGCACTTTACTCAGAGACATATGTAAAACAAGGCAATTCTCTCATGCTGACAAATTTGTTTTGTCAGATTTATGGGGTTTATTTATAGAAGCCAATTAATTTAAAAGATTTCTATTTTCTTAACACAAAATTATAAATCACAATCAAAGAAGCAAATGAGTTGCAGCTTCAACTTCTAATTAATTGAAATACTTGCTTTCAGTAATACAGGATAAAGAACATTCCTGTTCAAATAGCTGGAAATACTCAGGCCAGTCTGCATTTGCCTCGGAGTCTCAGGATGCTGGGTAGACGGGAGGAGTGCTAGGGTTTGTGGCTACTCAGAAAACAGATGAGTTCATCTATCCCAGAAAACACAATGAATTGTAGCCTCCAGTGAGTTCATTTCTAAAATAGATCACGTTTGGCAATATAAAGACTTCCATCTTTAAATAAAAAGTTTAAAACCCATATAAAACACAAATTAATTCCTCTGGAATTTTCAAAAACACTTGGAAACTGGTTTGCTTTGCCGATGGATTTTCCTCAGATGGAGGGACGCTAACAAGCCATTGTAAAAGAATGAATTCTTCCCTGTGTGGGATGCCACTGTATCCTTAAAACCATCTGTTAGGCTCTTCAAAAGATGCTCCTTCCACTTTTTTTTTAATTTGTCAATAAAAAAAATTTAAGGTATTGCCTCACCAAAGAAATATCACTGTCAAAACTGTGTATATTTTTGGCTTGTTTATATGAACTAAAAATACACATGTGTCTTCAGTAAAGGCCAACTTTTAGTTCAGCCAGCAAGAATTCCTGCTCACCTTCCCCCACTGTGCCAGGTTCTCCAGCAGATAGGGCTGAGGATGAGCAGATCCCGCAGGTCTCTCCCTGGAGCTGAGTGGGATGGTGAGTGTTGATGACCCAAACCTCCCACTGGCCACGAGGAGAAACACACTGAGTCGGGAGTCTGTCAAAGCAGGATCTCATTTAATTGTATTAGGCAGGAACTTGTATAGGGTTGTGATAGGGGGTGGGAGTCTTGGGATGGAGTGAGGTGGTTTAAGGAATATTCTGCCACGTTGGAAGTGGCTGGGCAGAGACCAGTTTAGGTCGGGCTATGCTGAGTCACTCATATGTGGAAGTCATGGCCAAAGACAGGTCTCCAAACTTGAGCTAGGCTCAGGAACTTACACTGGGCTTCACACCTGGGCCTCGTGAATCCCAACACCACTGCTTTTGCTCAAGCTGACTGGTCAGCAACAGGAAGCTGTGTGCTCTTTGTCCAAGTTTAATGAATCCTCTGCTTCCAAAAAGGTAGCACAACAGCAGAGAAGTCATGGAGGAGACCAAACAATTCAATTATCCAAGTAGGTTTCAGAAGGAAATAAAATATTTGTCAAGAGTGTAGCAGGCTGAGGGCATAGTTCTATTGGCAGGGTGCTTGCCTAGCATGTGCAGAACCCTGCGTACAATCCCAGCACTGTGCAAACTGGGCATAATGATCCATATCTGAAATCCTAGCACTTAGGCATGCATATGCTTATACACACATAACATACACATACACAAATGTCAAGATGTTAATTAATTACTAAAAAATATAATTGTTAAGCCAGCATAAATAATGTATTTTTGCAGAGTCCATGAGAAATCAAACTATGAGCAGAGGTTTCTTTCTTTCTTTCTTTCTTTCTTTCTTTCTTTCTTTCTTTCTTTCTTTCTTTCTTCCTTTCTTTCTTTCTTTCCTTATTTTGTTTTGTTTTTGGTGGCCCTTTCTTATACTAGCATGAGCCCACTGGCCTCCTTACTACAGGACCAGTCTAGCCTCTGGGATCATGTGACATCTCTTGCCTGCTTTCAATATGCCTGCTATCAGCCTCTGGCAATCTGGTGACAGAACCTACTACCCATACATTATGGTTGGGCACAGCCAGTCTTAGCTAGTTAAGGAAAACCTATGGTCTAGGACAAAATAATTTGTTCTAGGCTGGGTACATGACCCAAATCTAGTGAGTTAGAATTCATTGTGGGATGTTCTTTCTAAAATTAAGTACAAAGACTTCTGACTTTCTGGAAACAATTTACTGTCAGCCTTTATGTTTGCTCCTTAAAATCCTTTAAGAGAATAAATTTAGGAGCATGCTTCTTCCAGGACCTTGATGCTATTTGTTTTCTGGGTTGGTATTCTTTCTTTCTCATGGTAGATTCTTATAGAAATCAACAAGGTTAATGTGAAACTTACTTCTTATGGTCATCTGATGGAAAAAATCTCCAAAAGCATTCCATTATTGAATATTTACCATACTCCACTCAGGGAGTATCAAACTCCATGGTAATCAGATATATACACATGCACTCAAAAGCCCTGACTTCTCATTGCCTAAGTCTAGTTAAGTCATGAACTGGTGTTTAAAATATCACAAACATAAAGATACAATTATAAATTACAATAGGTATTATAAAGGAAGGCTTTATCCTATAATAACAGTGTATCAGCTAAGTAGATATGATTTTTTGGACAAACTAGTTCACCTCCTTTACCTTGGTTTCTCCATCTATAAAATCAGAATACTAATGCCACAAAATGTCCTGGAGATTAAATAGGAGTTTTTAGAAGAGACACAGGCCTTCACTGGTAATCAATAAATATTGGTTATTACTAAAGGCATAAACATCACCACCACCAATATCATTGTAACTTAAAGAGATCAGAGCTGGTCTATGGGTAGGAACCTTTCCTATGGAAGTGGCATTGGAGCTGAGTTGTAAAGGATTTTTGAGAGTTTGCTCAGCCAAGGGTGGAGATGCAAGAGTTTCCAGTGTCCCGGGATATAGAGGTACAGGGAACCATTGATGGTGGCAGGATGTCTGAAACCTTGAGAAACTAAGAGAAGCCAGTGTGTTGAGAATGAAAGACGTGAGGGAGAAATAGTGATCAATGAGGATGGTAAGGATTCTCATCATGGACCTTGTGAGACGGATGACAAGGAAGAAATCAAGCAATAGAGCCAAGCTTCAGTTTTTAAACATCATTTTGTATTTTTGTGAAGAAGAAACTGGTGGCAGGACAGGGAGGGCATGGAAAACACTTTGATGAAACATACTGGTCACTGGTTACAGAGCAGAGGCAGTGTGTATGAGTGACAGACATTCCAGAGATAGTTGGAATAAATTCCCCAGAGCTTGGGCCCGGTGCCCAGTGTGTGAGTGAATGCTGAAGTGAGTGATGCAGACCTATGGGATGGATGAAGAAGGAACGGGGATCAGGGAATGATCTGATGAATACCAGACTCATGTTGCTTGAGGCTTCACACTCTAGAAGAAACAGAAGTAATGGGGCTTCCTGAATACCCAGAGGAGACGGGTCTAGTAATGACACTTCCCAGACGCCAGCCTTGGGTTCACAAAGGAGCACACAGAAGGGAATCATCCTTCTTCTACCTCCCCATGGCTTCTCTCACTTAGCAAGGCATTCCTCCAGTAAAGGCAACCCAAACGTCACAGAGCAAGAGAAAATGAATGAGATACATTTCCCCAGAACAATGATTTCAGAACAAAATGATACAAAACAAACTCACAAGGGGCAACCCCATGATATCAAATGGTCCATGTTCTTCCAAAAACCTGATAGTCGCCTGAAATTTATGAAACATAACTTAAGGACACTTGGTCATCTCTAATTTTGATACAGGAGAAAGCTTAAGCCTACCTGGATCATGAAATTATATGAATATATACGCTTGAAAAAATACATTTTTGCCCAGTTTAAGTATAAAATACTTATTCTTTCACAAAAAAAGAAGGTAACGAAATATTATCTTATGGAGTCTGTGACAGAAGACATTAGCGGGATGGAAAAATCATTTGAAATTAGCATACCAAGGCTTTCATGAAATAGAAATTATAAGGAACATTAGTTTCAAATTAGAAAATTGAAAGTTTAGCCCCCAAATTATTTTTAATAATTCGAATTAGTAATTAGTATTTAAAAATCCATAAAACCCAGGTGAATACCTTGGCTTTTTAAATGTTAAGTTCTGGCAAAGCTGGGCACACATTCACATAAAATGACGGTCAAGATGCTTGCATCCTTTGTACGGGTATCCATTCTGGGTCAAGATGCTTCCATCCTTTGTACGGGTATCCATTCTGGGTCAAGATGCTTCCATCCTTTGTACGGGTATCCATTCTGGGTCAAGATGCTTCCATTCTTTGTATGGGTATCTATTCTGGTTGATGCAGTAGCTATTAGGAGACCTAGATGCCCAGGCCAAGCAACAATGCTGTTCTCTGTCAACACAAAAGTGAATGTTTCTGTGTTCATAGGAAAATTAAAAGGAACAAGATGGGCAGGCATGTTTAGGAAAAGTGACTAAGCAGGAGTTTCTTTAGCAATCTGCAGTGATTTCTGTGTGTGCGCTGTGTAAACTGGGCCTGTACTTAAGTACACCTCATCGTCTTCAGTCAGTTTCATCATCTACCTGTGATCTCTTTTGCCATCCGAGTTGTGGCCTTGGTCTGTATCCCTAAAAGCAGAGCCTGAAGTAAGGATGCAGGTGCCGGATTTGAGAGGTAATCTTAGGATATCGGAGTGAAAGAGTAGAGAGAGTGAAAGACAGGAAAGAGGAGAGGGTGAGGGAAGGGGACTCTCACCACTGTAGACCACAGGTCTAAGAAAGAAAGGCGTTAAAGTCTCATGACTTTCGCTGTAATAAGACACCTTGATAAAAAGCAACTGAGGGAGGGAGGTTATTCATAGAGCTCAGAATCCTAGTTACAGTTCACTATTGTAGGAGAGCAAGGCAGGGACAGAGAGAAACACATGCATCCATGCTGCCTACTTGCTCTGTACTCAGCTAACACTCTCAACGCCCATACAGTTCAACTCTTAGCCCCTACAACCGTGCCCCACATAATAGACTGGGTCTTCCTACATCAATTAAAAATCAAGACATCCCCAGATATGGCCATAGGCTAACTTGATCTAGACTGAAGCTATCTTCTCAGAAATTCTACATGGTGTCAGGTTGACAATTAAACCCTACCCATCACAAAAGGCAAACAGAAGGCTTCCAGAATGAGATCATGGGTGATGAGAGAAAGGACCACTTACTCATTGTCTCCTAACCCCTACTAGTTAATGGCTGCCCCAGGGTTGTTAAATTGCCTGCACTGACAAGTTACCCTTGTTCCCCAAAAGGAAGAGGAAAAGGAAGCCCCAGAGTGCAGAGTAGAAAGACGGTCCCTGCTCACCTGAGGCAGGGCTGGCTTTTTTGCCTGCGGTGCATGTGAGTTGGCACGGGACATGGAGGAGAGTGACACCGTGCATTAGAAGGTTATCCACAAGTGACACCGTGCATTAGAAGGTTATCCACAAGCTGAGAATGGTTACAGCTCTTGGAACTCCTTTGATACAGACTTCAAAAGCATCGACTCTCACACTGAAAATATAACAGAGACTGCAAGACACAATGGTTCGTTCTCAAAGATCAGTCAACCATAGTTCTCTGGTTTGAACTATGGGTTTGGCACTTCTGGCTTGGTTGATTATTTAACCACACTGATTGGCTGTCCTCAACTATAAATCAGTGATGATCATTGTATAGGCACCTTCTTCATGGGTGCATGACTACATGTAATAATGATGAAATAATTATATTATGATAACAACAAGCATATGCTTTTGCTATTCTGTATAATTTTCTTTTTTCTATTTCTTTTTCTCTCGTTTTTTTTTTTGATTTTTCAAGACAGGGTTTCCTAGTAGCTATGAAGCCAGTCCTGGAACTCACTGTAAGACCAGGCTGGCCTTGAATTTACAGAGATCCACCTGCCTCTCCCTCCCATGTGCTGGGATTAAAGGTGTGTTCCACCATCTCCCAGTCTGTCTATTTTTCTTACAAGTGCTGCTTCACCAGCAATATAAAACTAGTTTTATACACTGGTTAACACACAACCATTTCTCCATGGTAGAGTCTGAACCAATACATTATTTTTTCATGTACTTAGAATCACTTAATTCCTTTGGAAAATGCTTAAATGAAAATAGCTATAAAACATATCTAAGGTCCCTGTATAATTCCTCAAATAATATTCTAAGTTCTAATTCCTAAAACAGAGGTAAAGTGTCCTTTATCCAGTGGAAGGTGGAAACATCAAAAGATCTGTTGGCCTTTTCCATTATTCAAGTAAAGTAATTGGACTTTTTAAAAGTTGAAGATTAGCTAAAGCTTGACTCCTTAATCTGCCCTGCCACGCCTGCATTCTACAGACTTCGATCAGTATTAGGAACTCCACATGTTTCTACCATGCACATCATCTGAACATGTTATTAAAACACACTCTGTTCAATAGAACCACAGCAAACCAGTATCAACATCCCAAAATATTTGCAAGTTGAGATTGCTGGTCTTTGAAACACATTTCATATGGGAAAAAAAACACTCTCCAGAAACAATCTAAACAAAGAAAGCCTCAAACTAAGCCAGAGAAAGGGGGCAACAGGTGCATCTGGGAAGCCAGGCTGGAATTTGGCAGGAAGGTGGCTGTGAGACAAACAGAATTTCTACCTGAAAAAATTTGGAATTTACCCAGTCTCGTTGATGGAACTGCTGAAGGAACTTCAAATCTACCTGTGCTCAGTGCCTGTAAAACCAAGATGGGTAACAAGGCTAGTTAACCTCCTGAAGTCCTCTTCCTGCACACAAGGAACATTCTTCAAAAGCACTGGTTCTCAACCTCTCTAATGCTGCATCCTTTTGCTACAGTTCCTCACTCGTGTGTGGTGATCCTCAGCCATAAAATTATTTCACCACTACTTCATAACTGTAATTTTGCTACTGTTATGAATCATAGGAAAAATCTGATATGCAGTATACATGCCAAGTTGACAACCACTGTAAAAGTTCATAGTACAACCATAGGTCCATCCCACCTGCCTCCAGATATCCATATTTCAATTTGTCCTCAAGTATTTACATGGTCACCTCATAACCATCAATTTGGTTTAGAAAAACAAAATCTCTGGGAGAAATCTTATTTATTTCTTGTCATGAAAAACATAAATTGAACTGACGAGTCTTTTTCTGTCTTAAACTTCCTGACCAGTTTTAGTCAAAGACCTAAGCAACCATGAATAACTCATTGTTGCAGTTGCTATGGTTTGTGCCCTAAAGATCCATGTGCCAGAAGCTTGGTGTCCATGGTGAGCATATTGAGAAGGGGTAGGACATTAAGAGATGGGGCAGAAAGGACTTGATTGGGTCTCTGAGGGCTCTGCTGTCTTGAGTGGATCATGTCTGGTGTGGGAGTCCCCTCTGTGTGTTGCTTGTATTGGTTAATGAATAAAAAACTGACCTTGATAGGTCAGAACATAGGTAGGTGGAGAAGACAGAACTGAATTCTGGGAGGAAGAGCAGAGTCAGAGGAACACCATGGATCCACGGCCAGAGGTAGACGTGCTAAAACTTTTCTGGTAGGCCACAACCCTATGGTGATATACAGATTGATAGAGATGGATTAAATAAAGATGTAGGAATTAGCCAATAAGAAGCTAGAGCTAACGGGCCAAGCAGTGTTTTAATTAATACAGTTTCTGTGTGGTTGTTTTGGGGCTAAGCTAGCCAGTCAGCCAGCACGAACAAGAGCCTCCTTGCAACACATGTCTTTTTTGAGAGTCCTTTTTAAGAAACTGAGTTAGCCTTATTCTTGAGAATAAGCTAGGTCCCCAGGACTGGATTAGTTAGTACCCGTATAGGTTCCTGTAAACTGGGTTGGCCTCCCAACATTGCCATCTACACACAAGATGGGTTTTCCTGCCTCAACTAACCCAGCTAAGGAAATTGCTCCCAGACATGTCCAAGGGCCAACCTAATATAAAAAATTCCTTATGGGACTCCCTTCCCAGGTGGATTGTAAATTGCTTCAAGATAACAATTGAAACTAATTCTTCCATATTGTTTTCTGTTCTTGTAATAAACACCATGACACCTCTCCTAAATAAAAAACCTGGAGAGGAAAGGATTTGTTTCATCTTATAGGTTACAGTCCATAGTTTAGCGAAGTCAAGGCAAGAACTCCAGCAGGGCAGGGACTTAAAGTCAAAACTTGAAAGAACTCTGCTTATTAGTTTGCTTGCTGGATTCTGTTCTAAAACAGTCCTAACCTATGTCACTACAGTCCCCAGTACACTGAGCCTTTCTGTATCAATTACCAATCAAGGAAAGGTCATTATGATGGAGGCAATTCCTTAGGGGAGGCTCCCCCTTCCTAGGTGTGTCAACTTGCCAGCCATGCCAACACGCCAACCATTACACTAGTGTGCTCGGGAACTCACACCAGCAGTGGTTACTTGCACAAGATGGAGCCCGTCATATTCCACAAGGAACTTTGGCAGTTTCATGGTTGCTGATGCAGTCATTTCCTTCGGTGGTATCAAAACGGATAACAACATGAAGCCTATGCTTCAGGAGTTACCCCCACAGCCATGCAACTCTAAACTCAGCGAGCCACAAAAGAGCAAAAACCAAAACAAACAAGATGTGAAAATAGGAGAACTTGTTTAGAAGAGATTCAACAGGAGTGGGAGGGATAAGAGAGGGAAATCGGGCTGAATGTGACCAAAATACATTATATGAACCTACGAAATTGTCAAAGAATAATAAGCTAATTTTAAAAAGTTAGAGGGCTAAAATTAATTGAACTTTGACAATTCTTAGGATATCTTCAAAACAAATCATCCAGGGAATTGAAAAAAATAATATTTCTAACTTGTTTAAAAAGTAAACTATAGGATACATTCATAAGGATATGACTCAATGAATTACATAGTATACGTACCATGATTGGGCAAGTACCATCCAGACCGGGATGTACAAGGTTTTTCCTCTAGTCTCATCATGCCTGTTTCTTTTAGGTGTAGCTTCTTCTTTTGCTTAGCATTGTCTGGCCAATATATCTGTTCTTACATGCACCTGTAGATTAATTTGTCCTGCAGTATGCTACTCAATTGTATGACCCCATCAGCTTTTTTTCTCATTTCAATATTCATGAGCAATTTGGGATTCCCTCTGGGTGAGGCTTTGATTGGAAAAAGAAATGACAAATGCCTCTAGACAAGTCCCTTGCTGCATGTGCCTGTGTCTCCACTGATAGTAATTTGCTGTCTCTCAGTATTTGCTTTGTTTGACTTACCATAGCAAGTTCTCGTTCCCAGTACAGTCCTATCAGAAGTCTGAACAACTTTCCACTGCTTATTCTTGCTCCTGTCCTGCTTGTGGGTGTGTGTGCATGTTCATGTGTGCACACACATGTGCGCATGCGTGGGAAAGCCAGTGATCGATGTCACATGTTTTCCTTGGTCTTCTGCACCTTTTTTTTTTTTTTTGACACAGAGTTTCTCAATGAACACGGAGCTTGCCAATTCAGCTAGACTAGGTGGCCAACACCCCTGGGACCTCCTCACTGTACCTCCCAGTGCTACAGCTACAGGCTTATGGGCATACGTTTTTGCAGCCAGTAATTTTTTTTTTCACTTTGGTTCTGGGGATCGAATCCAGGTCCTCATGCTTGTACAACAAACACTTTACAGTATGGTCTGTCCCCTCAGTCCTGTCATTCTGCCTAACTGTCCCTGTTCTGCAGATGTGTCTCACTGAAGTATTTCATTATGGCTACTTGTGCCCCTCTAATGTTAATGAGCATGAACAGTTTCTCTAATGTCATTGGTTGTTTGGCTGTTTGCCTTCATTCATGGGCTGTTCAGTCTCCTGCTCAACTTCCCGTCTCTCCTTAAGAATGTATGAGTTCTTTATATGCTGTGATTATTTGCTGCAATTATCTCCCACATCATAGTTCGTTTTCTCACACTTTTGAGAGCATTTTGAGAAGAAGAAAAGTCCTGATTTTAATATAACTTGATTCATTAATTTTTTCCTGGGCATTTACAGTTTTTATCTTATTTCAGAAATCTTTTCATGGTACAAAATTATGAAGTTATTCTCCTATACGATCCTTTGGAAGCTTTAGTATTTTCTTACATAATTAGATTTAAATCCTTCTTGAATTAATTTTGTGAATGGTACAGAATTCAAATTTCCTTTTTGAAATAAAGATAACCAACTTAATGCCATTTACTGAAAAGTACACCTTTCCCCCACCATCCTGCAATACCACCATTTATGATAAATTAAATATGGATGAGTCTTTGATTGCAGTTTGAGCAAACCTGGCACTAACAGAGTAAGTCCTATTAACTGCTATTGAGGTGTGCACACTCAATCCACTTTGTTTTAAACATGTTTTCAAAGATCCCCTCCCTTCATTATCTATGAGACTCTTCTCTTAGAAGACACCAGGCTATGGAGTGAGAGGCAGCATGAAGACTCATGTGATTATGCTGTGGCTACAAGGTTTTCACTTTTGAAAGAAGGTTATAAATAAATAAAATATAAAATAAAACAGCCTGCTCAGTCTATATCATGTTACTTGTATATATGTTTTCAGGGATGATCGTTGGGTGTTGGCTACCCAGTTGATGTGCTCTTGCCTGGGGAAGACGATTTCTTCCACTTTCAACATTCAGTATTTAGGAATATCAATGTGTGTGTGTGTGTGTGTGTGTGTGTGTGTGTGTGTGTGTGTGTGTGTGTGAACAATTAAAGAAAATGAGGCCATGGATTTGAGAGAGAGCAAGGTGAGATACATGGGAAGGTCTGAAAAAAGGGAAGGGAAGGGGGAAATGATGCAACTATATTATAATCTCAAAAGAAAATATAATAACAAACTTAAAAATAAAACAATATATGCACACACATTATTTACTCACCTGCTTGGTCCTCCTTGGTTTTATTATCAGGATATAAACTGCAATGGGTGTGTAATTTATCCATCTTGTTATCACTCTTTTTCCAACACCCGTTTTTAAAGATCTGCTATGTTTATGTTTGTATGTGTTCGTGTGTGCATAAATGCACAGGCACTCAATGTATGCATATATGTATGGGTACTCATAGACTCTAGAAATCAGTGCCAATCCCCTGGACCTGGAGCTATAAGGAGTTGTGGATTCTCTGGCATGGATGCTTAGAACTGAACTCCCTCTGAAAGAGCAGTAAGAGCTCCCAACTATGCACCCTCTCTCCAGCCTCTCCCTTTAAGTGCACAATAAAAAACTGTTTAGTTAATAAGCTAACAACTCATTCACGCAAATAAAATACCACTATTTATGAATTTACCAAATGAAGTCAAAACCATACTCATTGGTATTTAAAAAAGTATGCCAATCAGGCCCTAACCTTATCAGACATGCTAGACCAGTGAAAGCAGTAGCTCCTCATCTGGATAGAGAGGACACCTGATACTAGGGTACTGGGACACCCACCACGAGATGGGCCAGTCCCTGTGTCACAGTACCTGAACTCTCAACTCTGACGCCAGGGAAAAGCTGAAAAGCTTAGCATGGGTCACTCAGTTGCTGTCTGTGGACCCTGTGTCTGAGACCCTGAGGACAGGCAGCTGTGCACCTCCGTTCCCCGAAACCTCTTTTCTGATGGCCAAAGGGCCTTTTCCACGCTTCCCTCTCAGAGCTCGGCCTCTACTTACAGTGCGGCCTCTTTGAACCCTGCAGCCTCGCTAACCCATTTGTATTCTGTAACCTATATATCATCCTGTGAAGTGCAACATATGATCTGAAAGTTAATATTAGTGACTGAAATGGAAACAAAGGACCCTGTGGCTACCACCAGCCACACTGTCGAGGGAAACCGAGATTGCTTCGTGAATCCCAGCCACCAAAACTGAGGGAACTTAAGAATTTATTGCTACTCAGGATATGCTGACATTGTGACTAGACGCAAATGTGTCCAGCTGTGTTTCTGGTGGAGCATGCGTCTGACACTGGTGTCGCTAGCGGCTAGCAAGCACAGTGGCAGTGAATGCCATGGCGACTGTCTAGTAACAAAGTCTCCGTCATTACTAGGGAAGCCAAGCCAACCCTGTCTTCCTGATCTCACTGCCATTGCATTATGTCAACTGTCCCTGCAGTTCTGCTCTACAGCATTGCTCTTGCCTCTCTGTGATTTATCTTCCAGACTTCCATGAAGTCATATTCTATTAACAGATGGATTAAAAGTCTCTGGGTTTGGACTTCAAGGTGATAGCAGAGGCACTGTCTTCCAAATCATCAGCAGGATGCTCAAAGTCCCCATACCTGGGTGGGAAAATGACTGACAGAAAGTATTTGATTCACACTTGCTGAATAGCTAGGCTCCGCCCACCTCACTCTTTTTCTTATGTTGCAAAATGCCGTATTGCAATGAAATTCTCTCTTTCTTAATCAGTTCATGCGTCTCCATTTCTGCTTCATGGTTCATGTCCGGCATCTCCAGCAACTCAGTCTTTAAGGATACTACGGCATGAGATCCCCAAATTCATCCTCAGATCTCCAGGGGAGAAGACTTTATTTGAACTCTCCTTAGCCATTTAATTATCTTGTACTATGATATCAGATCTAATACTGCACTTATTTGTTCAGTGTTCCCTATATTTATTTTCCAAACTTTTTCAGAAATTTTACTTTATAATTACTAGAAAGCTTAGAGAGTATCTATCTATTCCTTCTACTACTAACTACATATTTATTTATGGTAGCTAATTAATGAATGGTTATCAAATAAATAAACTTCCACATAGCTGTCCTCCTCAAGGTACAGAGTCACTGAAAATCAAACTCTTCTTTTCCAGCACCACAAGCATCACTCACACTGCACTAGACAATGTGTGTCACCTTTTAGGACACTAAGGTTACTGGGGTCTGGGATTGATGGTTAAAAGAAGTAAAGCATTTAAAAGGAGAGTAATCATGAGAGAAGAGGGGAATGGTGACAGAGTTTTGAAGTCACCTCATCTGTCTCTGACTCCATTGTTGGTCCTAGGTCCATGGGATAGTATATGAGAGTCAGTGGTCTCAACCAGGTGACTTCTGTGACTCCTGCCTTTCTGAGATGAGAGAGAATGCTAGCAAGACCAGCTGCTTTACCTTCACACTGCCTATGGGGTAAATAAATCGCAGGGAATGATCATCCTCTCAAGAGTAGTTATTTTTCTAACTTGCCTTCAGGCTTCCAGCTCTTAAATGCCACAGCGCATCACACTGAGCACCCTATCAAACCACATCAAATCAGCACAGGCAACTGAGAAACTGCGAGCACACGCATCGAACATCCATTTTAAATCACTCTTTACTCCCCATGTGGAAGTCAGGAAGGAAGCGGCCCTAACGCAGACCAGGAAAACACAAAGAAAAATCGGCTTCCACTCCCAGTTCGCCTCCTCTTCCACCCTTGTAGAAATGGCTTCCAGAGGCAGCCAGATCAGACAGGCATCATGGGAATGAAGACTTAACAGGATTTACATCCTGTCAGACAATGTATCGCCCAGAACCCTCTTCCTAATTTCTAGGCCCTTCCTTTTGTCAGACACAAACAACCAAGACTTGAAGCCTGGAGCCATGCACACATTGGACTTTCACTCAGAGCAGAACAATGAATCCCAAGTCAGAATTGATTTTAGAGTCTTTCCAAGCACTTCTATGCTGCATCTAGTTCAACCTCTGTGCCCCAAAAAGGAAAACCCACATTTCTGAAGGACGACTCTAAAGGGAAGAAGGACAACCTTATGTTACACCAAGAATTGCCCTGGCTGACCGCCACTTGTCTCTATTTGCCCACAGCCGCCCAGTCTGTCTTCAGGTTGGAGAAGACAACCCACCTCAGCTACCCACCTCAGTCAGGGCCTGACTCACCATCAGCCACATACTTCCATGTTAAACACCACTGGTGAAGTGCACAGTGTTAAACACCACTGGTGAAGTGTACAGTGGATAAGCAAACAAGTGAGTCTTAAGACCTTCCCTCTCTTGGCTACTTCCTCTGCCTCCACACCAAAGCCAGGAACTGTTGTCTGTTCAATCAAGAAGCAAGTCAGAATCTCTAACTTTCAGAGCCTTGGTCCACCAAAGCCAGGATCTTTTGCCCATTTTGTTCATAGATGTGCCCCAATGTCTGTCTAGAATAGTGCCCATCCTCCAGGTCCTCAATTAAATACTTCCCACAAATAAATAGCAGACTGTCACCTGCCCCCAAGTTTGTTTCTTGTTTACTGATAGTTTAACCCCTAAGTAAATGTTAAATGCATTTAAGATCAATTGTTTTTAAAGGTTGAAATACACTGCAAGCATTTGTCCCTTCTTTTCTGTTTAACCTGTTTTTTTTTAACAATCTTATTTTACATACCAATTCCAGGTCCCTCTCCCTCCCATCTTCTCACTCCCTCCATCTTCTCCCCACCCCACCCCCATCCACTCCTCAGAGGATGAGGCCTCTCATGTGGAGTCAACAAAGTCTGTCCCATCCCTTGAGCCAGAAGCAAGGCCCTCCTCCCTTTATCTAGGCTGAGCAAGGTATCCAGGAAATTGGCTCCAAAGAGCCAGTCCAAATCATTTGTCCCTTCTTCCGAATCTCTTCGTTCTCTCCCTGTGTGAGCCAAGCGGCAGAAAGCCACTAGGCTACATTATTTTTATGTTCCATAAATGTCTTCTTGGTGCAATAATTAACATACTACCATCTGCTTCTGTGTAGATTTGGAATATGAAATGGACATAGCAAAATGAGTTTAATTCTTCTGCAAAATTGCTTTCAAGGAGATTTTCAATTAAGTTGCTTATTGTCAACAAACCCGCAAGATATTTTTCTCTTAGAGTAGTATGTTCGGTTTTTGACTCACCTAGAAAATCATATGCACTGTTTATCAGACAATGCAAGCCACACATGCCTTATCCTCTGTTTTGTTTGTCTCCTTGCCTAAATGTGGGGAAACTCGGAGATTAAGCCAGTGTTCAGGATTATTACATAGTTTCAATGTAAATACCCACAGTGAGTCTCAAATGGACAACTTGCTCACTCTTGTTTTAGAAACCCGAGCACACATGGGTTCCTGATGACCTGCTGTTACCTACTAGTTCATTCCTTCCCGCTTTCTACAGAAGGCTCTACAGTAAGTACCGAGGAGAACCTCTTTCTGTCTGAGTTCTCTCCCTCCCTTTCTGTCCCACACTCTGCCGCCCTGCTCTGTGCTCCACCTTGGGGATTTGGTTTCCTTACTTAGCCTGTGGGAGCATTTCCTCTAATTAACTAACAGGCAATATTGTTAATAGTTTAGCCTTTGCTGTTTTCCAAGTCACAAGTTGACATCCCAGTGCCCAAGATGATCATTTCATATTTTCTGTTTCTTGTTGTCACACCCTCCCTGCCAGAGTCCCTATAAGTTTCCCACCACCACATGGTGACCTTGCTGCTAACTCACTGAGGAAAAGAACACCCTAAAAGGCTAACTACCTCCTTCCACCAACCCAGTCCTCCTGGCAGCTGTGGCACAGTCCTCCCTGCCTACCTACCTATCATTTAGCCTCTTTTCATCTGAGACATCTTCTTAGAGTGTCCAGAAACCCACATGGCTTGTTTATTAAGAATGCCCTCTCTGTTATTACTGTCTTTCTCTTATGTGCAAGACCTTTTTTTTTCTCTGTCTCCTGAATATTTTTATAACCACACGAATACGCTGAAGTGCAGAGAGGGCGAAAGGGGGAGTATAAATGATATGCATGTATCTGAACGTCCCCCTCACTTCTGCTCTGATTCTTCCAATGGTTATTCTTTTTAAATTCTGTATTTAAGCTCCAAATAGTTTCCATATTTGATTTCTCTATTATTCTTACTCTTTCCATCTTTTCCTAAAGCCCCTTCAATCAAGCTTTTATCCAAACCTCTCCTATCATCAGCCCCAAAAGGCATCCTTCACTAGACCTATTCACAGGACATGTGCTTGATCGCTAATTCTTAAGACCACCTCAGTTCTTGAGCTTTAGGGAATCTCTTGATCTAGCTCCTAGCTCTTTGGTCGTTCCTTCTCCAGCTCC
This sequence comes from Ondatra zibethicus, assembly GCA_004026605.1. Lineage (NCBI taxonomy): Eukaryota > Metazoa > Chordata > Mammalia > Rodentia > Cricetidae > Ondatra > Ondatra zibethicus. The sequence goes on from PVIU01016478.1 coordinate 37,324, forward strand.
TTTTTGGTGCCCCCCCATCTCTTTCTCTCTCTTCAGATATCGATGCTGATGTGCTCCAGGACCCAACCTGGGCTTCTGCTTTTCTCTATTAACACCCTGCCTCTGGATGCTGACTTTATCTTGTGGCCTTAAGTACTCTCTGTTCCCTGATAACTGTGGACTCTGTGTCTGAGCCACATCTTTGCTAACCTTTAGTGTATCCTTCTACCTACCTATCATCCTTCCTTGGACATCTGATGGCATGAAATTTAGCCACAATTCCTAGGTTCCATTCCCCTTAGCTTCTCTTCATTCTTGGCAACAAAATTAGCACCCCCTTCTGGAGGAGACCCTGCTTCCCTCCTTGGGATGCCCTTGCTCCCCAATACCTCCCTTCAGCACCATACACTAGTAGATGCCTTAGCATTTATTCCTTTTCACTTCTTAGTAATGAAAGCACTAAATTTCAGCTCAACACATCAATCTCTTTCTTTAACCCAACCAAAGCTCTCTGTCACCTTTTCCTGTAGCCTCTCAATAAAACAAATTTTGGAAAATAGGAGAAAATGCTACATGAAACGTACTAGAAACCTCTTTATAGGGAATTCTGGGATGCAGAAGTGATGGCCAGAGTTGTAGTAGCCATCTTAGACCATAAGGGAAAATGGGAGCTATACCTTATCAGAAAGCATTATTAACTGAAAGGACACTGGACCACTACTTTGTGGAACATGCTAGGTCCAGACTTCCAATCCCCAGATTTCAGTAACAAGAGACATAATCTTCTCTTTCATGTAGGTAAGTAGTGGCATTTCCACCAGCTGCTGCAGTGTGGTGCACATGAAAGACATTGGCATCTCCTCTTAGCAGGGTCTCTCTTGACTTGCTTGGACCATCCATGGGTTCTGAGTTCTAATCTCACATATCTGAGCCCATGGACTAGATAGAGCATAAGCTTCAAAAGAACTCATAATTTTCACCCTCAATAGGTAATCTTCCCTGAGTTAAGTGTTTCTCTAGACAGCACCAAGGAGATCAGAATAATGAAAGACTATTAGGTCTGACTACCCGTGTACTAAATGGTTCAGGTATATACATGCCTAAGAATCTGCAAAGGTGGCCCTCATCTGAGGGGCTGTCCAGAAAATCAGAGGCTGTTTACAAACTCATCAGATGACAGATGTCTCACAAACAGTGAAGCCTCTGATCCATGAGTCACATGAAGCTGACATGCTGGATTCCGGTATTAACTCTTCATAAGCCAACATTAAAACCTGATTTGCTCAGCAGAGCCACAAAGGTTAAAAGGTATTATTACAAATAAAAGAGCTGTTGTGAATGACTGACTTCATATACAAATGTCCTGAAATAAAACTAAAAAAAAAATGCTTAAAATAGTGCTGGCTGTAGGCACAGGAGGGCTTGACAACCCGGAAGTGCAGGGCTTAAAGTAGCTTCAGAATCACAGTAAAATAGAAGAAGGTGATTCATTACTCTGTCTTCAAAGATGTCCCTCTGGGCCATTCAACCGCCATACCTGTCATTGCCAAATATCACACCTGTGGACCCATGCCCTAATTGTCTCCTTCCATGATTTGGGTGTGTGCCCCAAGGGTTCATGTGACAAGAGTTTGGTCTTCGGTGTATACACACAGAGGTGATAGGACTTTTAAGGGGTGTGGGATGTTATTTCTGGCTCCTCACCTCACTCTGGGTTTCTGTTTTGCCATGTGCTGGGCTCATGCTATTATGACGCCATCTGCCTGAGATCAGTACTACAGTGCCTAGCTAAATGCCAGCATCATGCCCTTGATCCTCCAGAGCTGTAAGCGGAAGGAAATTCTTTTTCATTATGAAGTTCTTAGCCTCTGGCATTTTGTTACAGTAACAGACAAAAGCACCTCCCAACTAAGAATAAGAGCACGAAGCACCTTGCTTCACAGTCTGACTACGCAGGTAGCCAGTAGCTAGCAGAGACAGGTTATTTACTTGCTTTTCCCGTTTCTTGCTTCGGACATATCCCTACCACAGTCTCATAGATCCTCGGGACCCAAGTCCATCTCCTCAAATCACGATCTCGGTAAGGTTCTCAGGGACAAAACAAACAAGAATAATTCCTACATCTTCCATCTTCTGTCAAATTACACTTGTGCTCTCTGCCTTCAAGAGATAGCACTCCCTGCTTTTACATGCTTGCACATGTTGAGGAAAAGACGAGAGCTCAGCCACACTGCAGGAAAAGGATGTGTAGCTGCTCTCAGGCCTTGTCCCCAGAGCCCCAGACTATGGGTCATAGCAGAAATAATAATGCTAAATAGTATCTCAACTAAAGCTAAGAGTTGGACAGAAGTAATTGCCCTAAACCTCAGAAAACAACGCACTGTAGAAGTCACTGCAAGGCTGGGGCTTCATAGGCTTTGCACCTCTGATGCTCCTTGACCCTAGCGGACTTGGTAGCACTGGCCTCACTCACAACAGATCGCTACCTTTTTCCCCCACACACAGTCGTAAAACCACTGTTCAGAGCTCCCTGATGCCTGAACTGTCATCTGCGGAATATATCAGCCACCTAAGCTCATGATAATAAATCAGATGTTTCCAGAGGTCAAAAGAAAGAGAATGTGAACTTCGGAGGACGTTTCTTTGTTACTAAGCATTTCTCAAAACTGCTATAAATTATCCAAACTTTACTTAATTCATAGGCTTTCTTGGAGATTTATGAGCTCCCAACATGGCCTTTTAAGCGCCAATTAAAGGAGAGTTAACTTCTGAGAAATAGTAAGTTAAAGATCTTGAAGAGTAGACCTTAAAGGTGTCTCTCTCTTTCCAGGGGTTTGCAAAGTACAAAAACAGCTAAGAAAAAAATATTCCACCGACTATTTTAGAGCCTTGATCAATATCCACATGGAATTAAACGCTGACAATGTTTTCAACACACAAAACCAAAAAAATGCTTCTAAATAAGGGTGTTTGTTGAGTTATAGCTGCCCTGGTGATTCAACTCGCCATGGTGCCAAGAACTAGACTTTAGGCTGCTGTTACTGTTGTATCACCACTGTGTGACATTTAATTTGAACATTGGAAGTACCTTGGCCCCAGGCTAGAGATCTATAAGTGACGGGGAGGAAACTATTTTAGGACATATTACTAATTTATTTCAATGTCCTATTAAAACCCAGCAGTAAATTTTGACCCATCTAAAATATTTACACATGGGAAAAAACCATCTTTTTATTAGTGTCCAAACAGTGTGTGAAGCATTTACGTGAGAAGTCTTAAAACTCTGGCAGGGAAATAGAAGGACCTCCTGGTGGATATGGTTCTGGTCTAAAGTCAGAGGAGGTGGGGATGGACATGGGTGCATGTTAGGAATTCTCTCCCTCGTGCCACTGGATACATCAGATCATAGATCATACTGCCTGTATCAGGGAGATACATATTTACATTAAATAGAAAAATAAACCAAAATGTATTTCCTCCTAGAAACTATTATATAAAAATTTTCCTTTAACAGGATCGCTCAGAAAAGCAAAAAAAAAAATTAATTACAAGTGTCCACCTCACAGCTGCTTCCTCCCACCAGCAGGATGAGGTGTGAACCAGCCAGTCCTGTGCTCCATGTGCTGCCTCTAGTGTGGTTAAAGAGACCCTGGGACAATGCTGTGAACTTGTAGTTTAGACGATTATCTGAACTGACAACTAGGCTAAATTCTCACTCATGGCCACCAGTGGAGGTAAATGTAAAGCCATCAAATGACCCCAGGTGACACCAGCCAAGGTAAGGTTTGGCTGGCACACTTAAGCCTCTCAGCATTGAAGGGACTTCTGTAAAATCCACAGATTCGCTGTCCTGTCCTTTGCCCAGAATCTCATTGCACCTGACATTTCAGTAGATTTAAAAACCTTGGGGGAGACCAAATGCTTATTCTAGCTGATATTTACTTCCCAAAAGTCAGAGCTGTGTTGACTCTCCCTTATTGCTGCACACTAAGTAATAACCTCATGTAAAGCAGAGAAATCAGCTAGCAGAGTACGATGATTAATCAGTGTGGTACCTGGGACTCAGCAGCTCTGTCCTCCAAAGCTGCCAAACACAGGTGCTTTGCAAGTCACGCTGGGCTGAAGGCAGGGATCACCCCTCTCTCTACATTCACTACTTGGATTTAGTCTGAGTCCATACTGGCCCAATGATGGTTGTGACCCCCTGGAACAAATGATCTATGGCCCTTAGGTGCATCCATATACAGGAAAGTTATTACCTACAGCTTTGAAATCAAATTAATCAGACTCTGGACCCTTGGCTCCAACACTGCACCTGTATCACAGGCTTCCCTTCATTTTAACGATGACCAAAATTCCATCAAGTGCAAACCCTGCTCTTTTTTTTCATCATTTTATTCACTGGTGAAGACTTAGTTTTCTCCCCCACTTTTTGTCTACTTGGAATAATGTCACAATGAATATGTATGTACAAATACCTCTTCAAGATCCTGTCTTCAATTATTTCCAATACATACCCAGAAATGAGTTACTCTACAGTTAGTTTTGGACACTATGGATATTTGTTAGTAGGGGTAGCACTAGAGACCAGGCTATGACACATGATGTTGGGAAACAGACAGCAAAGGAGGAAACAAGCAAAAAGAAAAATCTCATAAGCCCATTTTTCCTCTTGGCTTGCCTTAAATCCCAATAGCATTAATTGCTTATAGATGTAGAAAAAATTACCTCATATCTAGAAAATTTTCATTTGGAAGAAGAAAGAAGATATGAAGGGATTACATTTCTAGGGTTCTCCTTAATGAGCTTGAAATTTTGCATGCTGATAAGCCTAATTTAACTTTCTAAGGTCCTTTAGGGATCTTTATAATAATTGAGCTGTAACTAAGGTTACATGAGATGGAGAAGGAAACCAGATCTTCTTTTTATTGAAGGAGAAACGGTTGTACATAGAATTCCAGACCAGCAATGGGGCCCACAGAGCAAATTTATCGCCATCATAGGTACATTAGTTTGCTTTCTGCCATGATGATGAACACCATAACCAAATGCAACTCCAGTATGTGTTGGAAGTCAGGTTCGTCTTACACTTTACAGTCTGTCATCAAGGGAAACCCAGACAAGAATTCACGGCAGAAACCCCAAGGCAAGAGCTGAAACAGAGACCACAGAGGAGAACGGCTTACAGGCTTGCTTCAGCTTCTTTCTTTATACAGCCCAGGCCCACCTGCCTAAGGAATGACACCACCCACAGTGGACTGGGTTCTCCTACTACATCAGTTAACAGTTAAGAAAATGCCCACAGCTGAATTGGATGGAGGCACCGCCTCTACATAGGTTCCCTCTTCCAGATGACTCAACTTTGTGTCAAGCTGACAAACCAGCACAACGATTCTGACCCCCAGAGGCCTTGCTACCCCTACAGCCTTATGTTACCTACACTTGAATGGGAATCATTGCTATTTGTTAGAAGAGAAGGCTGAAACCAAGTGATGCCCGTGTTCTTAACATTCTTTTGATTGTGAGGAAAGCAGCTTGGCTCACACCAGTGTGGAGATAGCTCCGATAACATGAAATAACCTCAGGCTCGGGTGCAGCAGGAGTCAGGACCCCTATCACATGACCAGGTCCTCTACCAGAGCACCAGGTACACTACAACATTAGCGGGTTCCATATTGTGCTATTGGGTCCCCCACCGTGTCACCGGGCTGCCATCCATGTCATCCTTTCCCCTCCCATGTTCCCAGGGCCCTTGCCACGTCACCAGGCCTCAGCCTCTTCTTTCTCCATCTTCCCAGATGGAAAGCACTATTGCCACAAACAACCCAGCACATAGTCAGCAATCCTCCCAGCGACGTCAGCAATCCTCCCAGCGACATCAGCAATCCTCCCAGCGACGTCAGCAATCCTCCCAGCGACATCAGCAATCCTCCCAGTGGTGTCAGCAATCCTCCCAGCGACATCAGCAATCCTCCCAGCGACGTCAGCAATCCTCCCAGCGATGTAGGCAATCCTCCCAGCAACGTCATCTCCATGCCAGCTTTAGCAGAGAAGCTCTGGAGACAGGTCCTTCTCCTATCATGCGGCTGTGTGTCCATCCTCAAACCTACAAGTGGGCCCCATGGTTAATGGAGCAAATGGGAATTCCAGTGTCGAAGAAATGCGTGAAGAAATATTAACTACTCAAATGCAGCAGTCTGGATACCAAGAGCAGGGCAGGTATTACGGCAGAGGTCTGCAGACTCAGCATGTGGACAGCTAGATTGGGATCACATGTGCAAGGCTAGCCTGGGCTATAATAAGACTGAGACGAAACAAGCAAATAGTCAGGGTGGATGTATAGTCTCCACTGAAGGAGTTGTCTTTTTTGACCCAGGCCTGTTTCTCTAGAGAGCTTACCCATGACCTAGTCCAAGGCCACTGTTTACTTGGTAGGAGAGGGTGGTGAAAGTACTCTCCTTCAGAGATGGGCACATAGATTTCTTTAAGTAGAAATCACAGGGACAGGGGGATTGTTTTATTGATTTGTTGCTGTTTTGTTTGATTTGCACAACGCACAGGTTTTCTTTTTGAAGTCGGGTATCATTTCATAAGAGAAAAACGCAACAGTGTGGAAGTGGGCGGAAATTTTAAGGAAAGACCTGACTGAAGAGGTGTTCTGCTGCGGAAACCTGAGTTTTTCCAAAGGAAGAACTCGGTTGTGACTTAGATAAAGAGGATGTGAAGTTCAGGAGTCTCCCATGCGAAGACAGAGGGGACCCTGGAGTGTCCAGCGTCAGGAGGAAGCTGCTGCCCGGGCAGCCGAAGGGGAGGGCTCACAGTCACAGAGCATTCAGTTCCAGGTGAGCTGACCTTCCCTCCTGTCCTCATCATTTGGCCAGCCACCCACTCCCTCCATCGGAAACATTCTTACCTCCTAAGTCTCTCCAAAACACCAGGGCAGGCCCCAGCATTTGGGACTGCTCAGGCTCTTGTGTCTTCCTGGAGATAAGGCATTCTCCTGTTGATTTTGCATAGCTCTGCTCAAGTTTGTGCCTACATTTCACCTGCCAGTGTCTACCTTAATTATCCTCTCCCTAAGAGCCACTGTTCTACCAGGTCGCGTTAACAATACCCATTTCCTCTTCTATTTCATTAACGTTTCTACTAATCTCCTTCTAATAAACCATATGATTAACTACAGTTATTGTCTCTTTCTCCCACAAAACACAGATTCCACAAGCAAAAGGTCAGTTCATTTCATTGCTATGTCCCGGTCATCCAGGAGTCTCCCTGGCAGACCATTGATGCTTAAATATATTTTTAATGAATGAGCTCCCAAACCCAGAAAGATGATTATGGTATGTACTCACTCATTAGTGGACCCTAACCATAAAACAAAGGACACTAAGCTTTTAGCTCACAAGCCCAGAGAAGCCGAATAGCAAGGTGAGCCCAAAGAAAGCATATACAGATCCTCCTGGAAGTTGGAAGCAAACAAGATCATCAGGCAAAAGTTGGAAGCACGGGGGCGGGGATAGAGGTGGGGGTAGGGTGGTGAGGGAAGGGGAGAGGGGGAAGGAGAAGGGAGAAGGGAAGGTCTGGGGAGAGCTTGGGGGAGTGGGAGGGTGGA